>JANJGN010000078.1:970000-1022500 GCA_026770705.1 Isurus oxyrinchus
GAGTTACAGACTGGAATCTAATCGAGGGGTTCAGGGGGTTTATATATAGAATAATAGATACCCGGGAGTGAGTTACAGACTGGAATCTAATCGAGGGGTTCAGGGGGTTTATATATAGAATAATAGATACCCGGGAGTGAGTTACAGACTGGAATCTAATCGAGGGGTTCAGGGGGTTTATGTGTAGAATAATACATATCTGGGAGTAAGTTACAGACTGGAATCATGAACCATTGAAAATAACATTTTTCTTGTGATGTGCTGAAGTGCAGGTTACAGAGCCTGATTCATGGAATGTGTAGTGTGAGTTTTTAACCAGCTTTATCCCAAATATCAAATTGAATTTCTCATTGGAACTGTTTAATGTTTCCTTAGTTTTGTCACAAATGGACAGGGAGTCTTTGGACCCTCACTGTTTGCAGCTTTTCACCATTTAAAATGAAATGTGTTCCATTCTTATTAAACTCAGCAGCCACACATTTGCCTACAATGAAATCATTTTAAATATTTCACCCATTCACTTAAAGCGTTCATATCTCTTTGGAATTTGAAGTGCAGGTTACAGATTGGATTGGAACTTTCTGCTTTCTGAAACATTAACCAAGTTTCACAGAGTAAAACATTAAAACTGACATTCTGAAACAGGAGAGGGCCCCACAACTTCAATTCTGTGATTCTCTGGCATCTCATGATCTGTATCTTACAATATCTCTGCCCCATTCATGTCTCTGAAGACTTGGAAAGTGATTCAGACATTGGGGAACCATTTCATTGTCTCGGGACATTTCCTCTGAAGCATTTCATTGTCTTGGGACATTTAAAGTAAACGATTCCTTCAAAGGACATCATTAAAATTCACTCTTTAATCATTCAAAACCTGTTGTCCATTCAGACTCCCTGGCCCTACACCCTATTGTTTCAAAGGGAACTTACATTTCACAATGTAGGAATGTGTGAATGCAAACACTTACTTCACACGTTCCCACAATACTAATGCTCACACAATTCAGGATGAAATTTTCAAGACAACATTCATCAACTGATAGATTTCCAGCTCCAAATGGAAGCTTCAAGATACAGAAAGTGACACAGAAATGAAAACTCCGATTTATCTGAATCTGCATCCGTTATTGGACAGAGCAGGGTTAGATAGGAATTAAAGTTGTTATTAAATTGTCCCCATCAAACAATCCCAGGTCAGGTACAGCACGGGGGTCGATACAGGATAACCCTCCCTCAACACTTGGGTTATGAGATTAAAAAGCCTCATTCACCTTTGAATTCGAGTTGCAATTAAAAAGTGTTCAAACTAAAAGTTCATCAGCTGGAGAAAAGGGTAAAGTACCAAATACTTTTCAACAGGCCTGGGTATAAAAAACATTATCCTGTGACATATCCTTTTCCCCATCTTTAAAATGGAGACAGATCCCTTCTCCATCTTTACCACTGTTATCCACTCTCTTCATTTCCATTATTATCTTGAAGCGTTTGAACAAATCACCCCTCAACCTCAATCCAGTGTTTAAGAGAGAAGCTTTGACTACACTGTTCATCAAACACTCCCAACCCCATTAGAGTATGGGGTTCGATACAGAGTCAAATTCAAAAAATTGGTACATTGGTGACAGGGGGAGAGACAGAGTGAAGGTTTTGGGAAAGGGATGAAGGGGGGATGTGGTGAAAGTCTTTTTAAATCAGTGAGTGGTGATGACCTGGAACCCGTGGACAATGCGGTGTTTTGGGGATGAGTGTTTGATCAGTGTCTCAGTGTCTCCATAGCTGTGTCTCTGTCACGTTGAAAGTACCAACGTCACATTCCTGAGGAGTCAACTCTGTCAGAAATGTCCCAGTGCGGTGGGGACATATTGTAGCCACTGTGAACAAACCTAAGAGGCTGACTGGTGTGTGTGTAATTTATCCAGATTCTGAGAGAGAGGAAGAGAGAGAGATAGACAGACCGAGCAAGTGAGAAGAGAGAGACACAGATCGAGAGAGAGACCGAGAGACAGAGATTGAAGGAAGGATATTTATCATAGCACATGGGAAGAGGAAGATTCCATTTCTCCCAACACCCTGATTCCGACATTCAATGAGATCCTGGCTGATCTCTGGTCTAACTCCATATCTCTTTACCCCTGTTTCTAACAAAAATCTATTAGCCTCAGATTGAAACATTAACAAGAGACTTTGCGTCAATTGCCTTTTGCAGAGATTGCTTCAAACTAAAGCTTTGGCTACACTGTTCATCAAACACTCCCAACCCAAATACAGGATGGGGGTCGATACAGAGTCAAATTCCATTTGCTATGAGCAAGAAATTTTTAATTGTGGATTCTTATTTTTAATTTTAGGCTATCAGGACTGAAATTGTACGGCATCCCAGTGTGAGATTTAAACTCCTGTTTATTTCAATCTTTAGCTCAGGAATTCACATTAAAACATGCAGAGAATTGAAATCTTCCTCATACAGTTGTCTGTTTGTTTCAGTGTTTGTATATTCTCTCTTTCTCTTGCGTTTTCACTTGTCTGAAGAAATTGAATTGTTGACATTGGATAACCATCCCTTTCCCAAGAAAATGTAAACTCCTGTGAACCTGCAACAGACACAATCTAATGCAGTGAACAAAATACTGCACCTTTATTCATCAATCCCATTTCCTATCTCTGTAGAAACTCCCTTCCACTGACAGATTCTGAGATCCAAACTCAATCTCAAAAACCACCACAGAAAAGTGACTGCTTATTTTAAACAGTGAAACTGAACTATTTGAAGTTCTGACTCAGTCACTGAATCACAGAAATTTTGACTCTGTGGGATGAAAATTATCAGAATAACTTTGCAACATACAGGTAACCTGTAGTGACAGAAGGATACTGGTCTGTTCAAAAGGGATTCGATAAGATGCCACACGAAGCTTGTTACTCAGGACAAGAGCTCATACATTCCCCAAATCTCCCCCCTCAGTTCCGCTCAGGATCTGACAATTTGATCAAGTCACCCCTGATGCTACTAAATTTCAGGGAATACAACCTGAGTTTGTGCAATCTCACTTTGTAATTTAACCCTTGGAATCCAGGTCTCATTCTGCAAAGCTGCGATGCACTCAAACTGTCTAAACTGTCCCTGGAGTGTCAGATTAACCCGCGTCACTCACATACACCCAGGTCAGGCTCTTGACTCACCTGTCTCCCTCACTGAGACGCTCCTGTATCACTTTCCTTATTGTAGTCGGATGCTGTGTTTGGGAGCAGGACAGGTAGACGGGATTAGGATGACTGCTCATGTGGAGGGTAAACACCAGGAATCTATCAGAGAATCAGAACAGACCAGGGAAAATCAAACAAGGAAACTCATGTTCAATTTGTGAGCCCTTATTTGTGGATTGATTCTGTTTCTGGTGACAAATTTACCAACAAAAACTCCCAGAGATGATGTGGCAGGTGCAAGATACAGAGTAAAGCTCCCTCTATACTGTGTACATCAAACACTATCAGTACAGGTACAGCATGGCCTTAGATACAGAGTAAAGCTCCCTCTACACTGTCCCCATCAAACACTCCCAGGACAGGTACAGCACGGGGTTAGATACAGAGTAAAGCTCCCTCTACACTGTCCCCATCAAACACTCCCAGGACAGGTACAGCACGGGGTTAGATACAGAGTAAAGCTCCCTCTACACTGTCCCCATCAAACACTCCCAGCACAGGTACAGCACGGGTTTAGATAGAGAATAATGTTCCCTCCATACTGTCCCCATCAAACACTCCCAGAGAGAAACAGAGACTGAGAAAATATTTCGGAAGGGATCTCCATCCTCTCTCACCATCTCTCGCTCATCCAAAATTGCAGAGAGCACGGGAAAGAGAGACCATGGGGGGATAGTGGGTGGGATGGTGCAGAGAGAGTTTGGGGTTTGGGAGAGAATGCGTTGGGTTGGCAGAGAGGGTGTAGGCCGAGATGATGAGGGGAGAGAGAGTGCGTGTGAGGGACAGAGATTGTATGTGTGAGTGAGAGAGATGGTGTGTGTGCTTGGGAGAGTTTGTGTGAGAGAGATAGAGTGTGAAAGCGATTGTGTGAGAGCGAGCGTGTGAGAGATTGTGTGTGAGAGGGATTGTGTGTGAGAGGGATTGTGTGTGAGAGGGATTGTGTGTGAGAGGGATTGTGTGTGAGGGACTGTGTGTGAGAGGGATTGTGTGTGAGAGGGATTGTGTGTGAGAGGGATTGTGTGTGAGAGGGATTGTGTGTGAGAGGGATTGTGTGTGAGAGGGATTGTGTGTGAGAGGGATTGTGTGTGAGAGGGATTGTGTGTGAGAGATTGTATGTGAGAGGGATTGTGTGTGAGAGGGATTGTGTGTGAGAGGGATTGAGTGTGAGAGGGATTGAGTGTGAGAGGGATTGTGTGTGAGAGGGATTGAGTGTGAGAGGGATTGTTTGTGAGAGGGATTGTGTGTGAGAGGGATTGAGTGTGAGAGGGATTGTTTGTGAGAGGGATTGTGTGTGAGATGGATTGTGTTTGAGATGGATTGAATGTGAGAGGGACTGTATGTTAAAGATTGTGTGTTAGAGGGATTGTGTGTGAGAGGGATTGTGTGTGAGCAGACTGCATGTTAAAGATTGTATGTGAGAGGCAATGGGTGGGAGAGGAATTGTGTGTGAGATTGTGTGGGAATCTGTGTGTGAGATATTGCAGGAGTAAAATTGAGGGAGAGAGTGTGTGGGTTTGTGTATCAGAACTTATATCATAGTGAGAGTGTGTGCGCCTGTGTTTGACAGAGAGAGGGACAGGGAATGTTTGTGTATGTGTGTGTGTGTATGGGGGGAGACAGAGAATGTGTGTGTGTGTATGTGTGTTTGTGAAAGAGAGATATATCTGTGAGTGTGAATGTGTTTGTGAGTGCGTGTGTGTGTGCCTGCATTTATGAGATAGTATGTATCTGCGCAAGTGTGTGTGTGTGTTTTTGTGTATTTGAGAGAGAGAGAATGTATATATGTATTTGTGTGTGTGAGAGAGCATGTCTGTGTGTGAGTTGGTGTGTGTGTGAGTTTGTGTGAGCGTGTGTGTGTGTGTTTGTGTGTATATGAGAGAGAATGTATATATGTGTTTGTATGTGTGAGAGAGCATGTATGTGTGTGAGTTGGTGTGTGTGTGTGAATGTGTATGAGCGTGTGTGTATGTGTGTTAGTGTATATGAGATAGAAAGAATATATGTGTGTGTGAGAGAGCGTGTATTTGTGTGAGTTGGTATGTGTGAGTGTGTGTATCTGTGTGTGTTTGTGTGTGTGTATGAGAAAGAATGTATCTGTGTAATGTATCTGCGAGAGAAATGTATGTGGTCTGTGCTTTGTGTGAGAAAGAATATATGTGTGTGTGTGAATGTGTGTGTGAGGTTGTGTGTGTTTGTGTGTATGAGAAAGAATATATCTGTGAGTGTGTGTGTGAATCGGTGAGATAGAGAATCAGTTTCTGTAAGAGAGAGGATGTATGTGCGGTTCAGAAAGCATCTGTGTGATTGTGACTATGTCTGTGTGAGCATGTGTATGAGAAAGAATATGTTTTTGTGAGTGAGTGTGAGAGAGAGTGTGTATGAGAAATAATATATCTGTGTGGTGTGAGTGTGAGAGAGATTGTGTGTGTGTGTGTGTGTGTGTGTGTGTGTGTGTGTGTGTGTGTGTGTGTGTGTGTGTGTGTGTGTGTGTGTGTGTGTGTGTGTGTGTGTGTGTGTGTGTGTGTGTGTGTGTGAAATAGAGAATATATGTGCGTGAGTGTCTGTGTGTGAGAGGGTATGTGTGTGTGTCTGCGTGTATGAGAAAGAATATATCTGTGCAATTCTGTGTTTGAGAGTGTTTGTGTCCAAATCGAAATGTAGGGAGATCGCTTCCACATTTTTAAAATGGAGGTATATCCCATCTCCGTCTTTAAAATGGAGGGATATCTCTGTCATAGATTCACAGAGATCGACAACTCAGAAAAAGGCCTTTCGGCCCATCAACTCTGTGCCGATCGAATAAGAACGTAACAATTCTAATCCTATCTAACAGAACTAGGCCCACAGCCTTATATGCCAAGGTATTGCAAGTGCACATCCAAATATTCTGAAATGTTATGAGGGTTTCTGCCTCTAACCCCCTTTCAGGCAGTGAGTTCCAGATTCCCACCACCCTCTGGGTGAAAAAATCCTTCCCCACTTCCCCTCTAAACCTCCTGCCCCCTGCCTTCAGTCTATGCTCCCTGGTTATTGTTCCCTCCACCAAGGGGAAACGTTCCTTCCTGTCTACCCTATCAATGCCCCTCATAATTTTATTCACCTCAATCATGTCCTTCCTCAATCTCCTCTGCTCCCGGGAAAATCATCCAAGTCTATCCAATCTCTCCTCATATGTCAAATTCTCCAGCCCAGGCAACATCCTGGGAAATCTCCTCTGCTCTCTCTCTAGAGCAATCACATCCTTCCTATAATGTGGATTCCAGAACTGCACACAATACTCTAGCTGTGGCCTAACCAGCGTTTTATACAGTTCCAGCATGACCTCCCTGCTCTTCTATTCTATGTCTCGGCTAATAAAGGAAAGTATCTCATATGCCTTCTTAACCACCTTATTTAGCTGTCCCGCTACCTTAAGGGACCGGTGGACATACACACCAAGGTCCCTCTAATGCCCATTAGATACCAGGGTCCCACCATTCATCATGTATTCCTGTGCCTTGTTTGTCCAGCCCAAGTGCATCAACTCACACTTATCCGGATTAAATTCCATTTGCCACTGACCAGCCTGTCTATATCCTCCTGTAATCTAAGGCTCTCCTCCTCACTATTTACCACCCCACCAATTATCATATCATCCACCAACTTGCTGATCAACCCTCCTACATTGAAGTCTAAATCGTTTATACATACCACACACAGCAAGGGACCCAACCCCGATCCCTGTGGAACCCACTGGACACAGGAATCCAGTCACAAAAACACCCCTTGACCATCACCCTCTGCTTCCTGCCTCTCAGCCAATTCTGGATCCAATGTGTAAAATTGCCTTGGATCCCATGGGCTCATACCTTCACTTTCAGTCTCCCTTGTGAGACCTTATCAAAAGCCTTGCTGATGTCCCACTAGGCTACGTCTTCTCCATCTTTAAAATGGAGGGAGATCCATTCCCAACTTTAAAATGGAGGGAGATCCATTCCCATCTTTAAAATGGAGGGAGATCCATTCCCATCTTTAAATTGGAGGGAGATCCATTCCCATCTTTAAATTGGAGGGAGATCCATTCCCATCTTTAAAATGGAGGGAGATCCATTCCCATCTTTAAAATGGAGGAAGATCCATTCCCATCTTTAAAATGAAGAGAGATCCATTCCCATCTTTAAATTGGAGGGAGATCCATTCCCATCTTTAAAATGGAGGGAGATCCATTCCCATCTTTAAATTGGAGGGAGATCCATTTCCATCTTTAAAATGGAGGGAGATCCATTCCCATCTTTAAAATGGAGGGAGATCCATTCCCATCTTTAAAATGGAGGGAGATCCATTCCCATCTTTAAAATGGAGGGAGATCCATTCCCATCTTTAAATTGGAGGGAGATCCATTCCCATCTTTAAATTGGAGGGAGATCCATTCCCATCTTTAAATTGGAGGGAGATCCATTCCCATCTTTAAATTGGAGGGAGATCCATTGCCCAACTTGTGAGGTGGAAGTGCTGGAACCTACAATGGAGGAAAGAGTGAAGCTTATTCGAGAATGAAAAGTTAACCTGCGTGTGTATCACTGAACGGTTACAACACAGAAGGAGGCCATTCAGCCCATCAATCTACTTTCCACACTCTGCAAGGAAAGTTTCACTGGTCTCACTCGTCCGCCCTTTCCTCGAAACCCTGAAAATATTTTCCCTTCAGCTTCACACCCAAATTTTCCTCAAAAGGGAGACTGGGGATGGTGGGGAGAGGGGGAGAGGGGGAGACTGATGGGGTAAGAGAGAGAGAGAGAGAGAGTGGGGAAGGTAGAGAGACAGAGATGGCGAGAGAGACACAGAGTGAGATAGAGATAGAGAGACAAAAATCACCAAGAGGAATAGAGACAGGGCGAGAGAGAGAGAGAGAGACGGGCAGAGAGTGGCAGGGCAATGGAGTGAGAGAGACAGAGACAAGTGAGGCAAGAGAGAGAGAGAGACAGGCAAGAGAGTGACTGAGTGTGTCAGAGAGACAGTGGCAGAGCGAGGCAGAGAGAGAGTGACAGACAGACGTGGCGATGGGTAGAGAGACAGGGTGATAGAGAGAGTGTAAGAGAGTGGCAGAGAGATAGAGACAGAGACAGAGAGAGGGTGAGAGGCAGAGGGATGCGTAGAGAGAGAGAGAGATGGACATAGCCACAGTGAGATAGGTTGTGAGAGAAAGAGATAGAGGGTGTGAGAGAGATAGAGAGAGGCGAATGAACGAAGGAGAAATGTATGGGTTGTGAGAGAGAGACAGACAGAGAGGGGAGTGAGTGTCGGAAATAGAGATGGGGTGAGAGAGAGAATCAGAGAGACAAGTTGAGGAAAGGCAAAAGCGGTAGGGGGAGAGAGAGCAGACGAAATGGAGCGAGAACCATCCTCAATATTTAAAATGGAGGCAAATATCATCTCCATCTTAAAAACGGATGGAGATCCCTTTACCATCATTAAAATGGAGGGAGATCCCTTCTATGTCATTAAAATGGAGGAAGATCTGTTCTTAAATCTTTAAAATTGACGGAGATCACTTCTCCATCTTAAAATGGATGCAGATAGCTTCCTCATTTTTAAATGGAGGGAGATCTGTTCCACATCTTTAAAATGGAGGGAGATCACTTCTCCATCTTTAAAGTGGAGGGAAGTCCCTTCTCCATCTTAAAAGGGGAGGGAGGTCCCTTCTCCGTCTTTAAAGTGGAGGGAGATCCCTTCTCCACATTAAAAATGGAGGGAGATCCCTTCTCCACATTAAAAATGGAGGGAGATCCCTTCCACATCTTTAAAATGGAGGGAGATCCTTTTCCCATATTTAAAGTGTAGGGAGATCCCCTCTCCATATTTAAATTGGAGGGAGATACCTGTGCCTCTGTCACGTTGAAAGTACTAATGTCCCATTGCTGAGGAGTCAACTCTGTCATAAATGTCCCAGTGCTGTGGGGACATAAAATGGTCACTGTGAACAAACCTGAAATGGCTGCCTGGTGTTTGGGGATTTTTCTTACAGAATCTGAGAGAGAGAGAGAGAGAGAGAGAGAAGACGCAGGATGAGGGAATGTTAAAGAGAGAGACACAGAGTGAGAGGAGATGAAGAGGCAGACGATGAAAGATTGAGATCGATCATAGCTTTGGGACAGTTATGACTGAGATGATTTATGGCAAACTTGTGTCATTCTAACCTCAAACTGTTAATAAATCCCGAGATACTGACACAGACACGGGCTTTGCAGCAGCAGAAAGAATGTGAAACATTCCATCCCGGGGGATTTTACTTCCAGATTCAGTTTTAGAAAATTCAGGATTCAAATTCACAACAGCAAAGTGTGGGACTGAAAGCTCGGATCCTTCAATATTCCAGGGAATGCTCAGGGAATTTATATCTCCATACCTGTGTCTCTGTCACGTTTAAAATACTAATGTTACATGAGAGAGGGGTCAACTCTGTCATAAATGTCCCAGCGCTGTGGGGACATAAAATGGTCACTGTGAACAAACCTGAAATGGCTGCCTGGTGTTTGTAGACTAGATTCACAGAGGAAGAGAGGCAGGGAGAGAAGACACAGATCGAGTGAATGAGAAATAGAGACTCTCAGACCAAGTGGGTGACTGAGAGCCAGAGAGTGAATAAAGGATATTGGTCACAGCACATGGAAAGTGAAAGAGGACATTTCACCCTCCCACCCTGTTTACCCTAGAGTAATAGATACCCAGGAGTGAGTTACAGACTGGAATCTAATCGAGGGGTTCAGGGGGTTTATATATAGAATAATAGATACCCGGGAGTGAGGTACAGACTGGAATCAGATCGAGGGGTTCAGGGGCTTTATATATAGAATAATAAAAGATATCCGGGAGTGAGTTACAGACTGGAATCTAATCGAGGGGTTCAGGGGGTTTATATATAGAATAATAGATACCCGGGAGTGAGTTACAGACTGGAATCTAATCGAGGGGTTTGTGGGGTTAATACATAGAATAATAGTTACCTGGGAGTGAGTTAAAGACTGGAATCTAATCGAGGGGTTCAGGGGGTTTATATATAGAATAATAGATACCCGGGAGTGAGTTACAGACTGGAATCTAATCGAGGGGTTCAGGGGGTTTATATATAGAATAATAGATACCCGGGAGTGACTTACAGACTGGAATCTAATCGTGGGGTTCAGGGGGTTTATATATAGAATAATAGATACCCAGGAGTGAGTTACAGACTGGAATCTAATCGAGGGGTTTGTGGGGTTTATATATAGAATAATAGATACCCGGGAGTGAGTTACAGACTGGAATCTAATCGTGGGGTTCAGGGGGTTTATATATAGAATAATAGATACCCGGGAGTGAGATACACACTGGTTTCTAATCGAGGGGATCAGGGGGTTTATATATAGAATAATAGATACCCGGGAGTGAGGTACAGACTGGAATCTAATCGAGGGGTTTGTGAGGTTTATATATAGAATGATAGATACTCGGGACTGAGTTACAGACAGGTATCTAATAGAGGAGATTCTGGGATTTATATATAGAATAAGAGATACCCGGGTGTGAGTTACAGACTGGAATCTAATCGAGGAGTTTCTGGGGTTTATATATAGAATAAGAGATACCCGGGTGTGAGTTACAGACTGGAATCTAATCGTGGAGTTTCTGGGGTTTATATATAGAATAATAGATACCCGTTTGTGAGTTACAGACTGGAATCTAATCAAGGGGCTCAGGGGGTTTATATATAGAATGATAGATACTCCGGTGTGAGTTACAGACTGGTATCTATTCGAGGAGTTTCTGGGGTTTATATATAGAATAAAAGATACCCGGTGTGAGTTACAGGCTGGAATATAATCGAGGGGCTCAGGGGGTTTATATACAGAATAATAGATACCCAGGAGTGAGTTACAGACTGGAATCTAATCAAGGGGTTCAGAGGGTTATATATAGAATAATAGATACCCGGGAGTGAGTTACAGACTGGAATCTAATCGAGGGGTTCAGGGAGTTTATACATAGAATAATAGATACCCGGGAGTGAGTTACAGACTGAAATCTAATCGATGGGTTCAGGGGGTTTATATATAGAATAATAGATACCCGGGAGTGAGTAACAGACTGGAATCTAATCGAGGGGTTTGTGGGGTTTATGTATAGAATACTAGATACCTGGGAGTGAGTTACAGACTGGAATCTAATCGAGGGGTTCAGGGGGTTTATATATAGAATAATAGATACCCGGGAGTGAGTTACAGACTGGAATCTAATCGAGGGGTTCAGGGGTTTATATATAGAATAATAGATTCCCGGGAGTGAGTTCCAGACTAGAATCTAATCGACGGTTTTCAGGGGGTTTATGTGTAGAATAATAGATACCCGGGAGTGAGATACAGACTGGAATCTAATCGAGGGGTTCAGGGGGTTTATATGTAGAATAATAGATACCCGGGAGTGTATTACAGACTGGAATCTAATCGACGGTTTTCAGTGGGTTTATGTGTCGAATAATAGATACCTGGGAGTGAGATACAGACTGGAATCATTGACCGTTGAAAATACCATTTTTCTTGTGATGTGCTGAAGAGCAGGTTACAGAGGCTGATTCATGGAATGTGCAGTGTGAGTTTTTAACCAGCTTTATCCCAAATATCAAATTCAATTTCTCCTTGGAACAATTTGATGTTTTCTGAGACTGGACACGAAGGAATAGGGACTCTTTGGACCCTCACTGATTGCAGCTTTTCACCATTTATAATGAAATGTGTTCCATCCTTATTAAACTGAGCAGCCACACATTTGCCTACAATGAAATCCATCTTTAACTATTTCACCCATTCACTTAAAGCGTTCATATCTCTTTGGAATTTGAAGTGCAGGTTACAGATTGGATTGGAACTTTCTGCTTTCTGAAACACTAACCAAGTTTCACAGAGTAAAACATTAAACCTGACATTCTGAAACAGGAGAGGGCCCCACAACTTCAATTCTGTGATTGTCCCTGGCCCTACACCCTATTGTTTCAATGGGAACTTACATTTCACAATGTAGGAATGTGTGAATGCAAACACTTACTTCACACGTTTCCACAATATTAATGCTCACACAATTCAGGATGAAATTTTCAAGACAACATTCATCAACTGACAGATTTCCAGCTCCAAATGGAAGCTTCAAGATACAGAAAGTGACACAGAAATGAAACCTCCGATTTATCTGAATCTGCATCTGTTATTCAACAGCGCAGGGTTAGATAGGAATTAAAGTTGTTATTAAATTGTCCCCATCAAACACTCCCAGGTCAGGTACAGCACGGGGGTCGATACAGGATAACCCTCCCTCAACACTTGATATTAAAAAGCCTCATTCACCTTTGAATTCGAGTTCAATTTAAAAAGTGTTCAAATTAAAAGTTCATCAGCTGGAGAAAAGGGTAAAGCTCCAAATATTTTTCAACAGGCCTGGGTATAAAAAACATTATCCTGTGACATATCCTTTTCCCCATCTTTAAAATGGAGACAGATCCCTTCTCCATCTTTACCACTGTTATCCACTCTCTTCATTTCCATTATTATCTTGAAGTGTTTGAACAAATCACCCCTCAACCTCAATCCAGTGTTTCAGAGAGAAGCTTTGACTACACTGTTCATCAAACACTCCCAACCCCATTACAGTATGGGGTTCGATTCAGAGTCAAATTCAAAAAATTGGTATAAGGGTGACAGGGAGAGACAGAGTGAAGGTTTTGGGAAAGGGATGAAGGGGGGGATGTGGTGAAAATCTTTTTAAATCAGCGTATGAGGATGACCTGGAACCTGTGGACAATTCAGTGTTTCAGGGATGAGTGTTTGATCAGTGTCTCAGTGTCTCCATAGCTGTGTCTCTGTCACGTTGAAAGTACCAACGTCACATTCCTGAGGAGTCAACTCTGTCAGAAATGTCCCAGTGCGGTGGGGACATATTGTGGCCACTGTGAACAAACCTAAAAGGCTGACTGGTGTTTGTGTAATTTATCCAGATTCTGAAAGAGAGGAAGAGAGAGAGACAGAACGAGCGTGTGAGAAGAAGAGAGAGACACAGGTCGAGAGGGAGACTGAGAGACCGAGATTGAAGGAAGGATATTTATCATAGCACATGGGAAGAGGATGATTCCATTTCTCCCCACACTCTGTTTCAGATATTCAATGAGATCTTGGCTGATCTCTGATCTAACTCCATATCTCTTTACACCTTTGTCTAACAAAAATCTATCAGCCTCAGATTGAAACATTAACAAGAGACTTTTCATCAATTGCTCTTTGCAGAAAATTATTTCAAACTAAAGCTTTGACTACACTGTTCATCAAACACTCCCAGCCCAAATACAGTATGGGGTACGATAGAGAGTCAAAATCCCTTTGCTCTGTACAAGAAATTTTTAATTGTAGATTTTTATTTTTAATTTTAGGCCATCAGGACTGAAATTGTACGGCATCCCAGTGTGGGATATAAACTCTTGTTTATTTCAATCTTTAGCTCAGGAATTCACATTAAAACATGCAGAGAATTGATACCTTCCTCATACAGTTGCCTGTTTATTTCAGTGTTTGTATATTCTCTCTTTCTCTTGTGTTTTCACTTGTCTGAAGAAATTGAATTGTTGACATTGGATAACCATCCCTTTCCCATGAAAATGTAAACTCCTGTGAAACTGCAACAGACACAATCTAATGAAGTGAACAAAATACTGCACCTTTATTCATCAATCCCATTTCCTATCTCTGTAGAAACTCCCTTCCACTGACAGATTCTGAGATCCAAACTCAATCTCAAAAACCACCACAGAAAAGTGACTACTTATTTTAAACAGTGAAACTGAACTATTTGAAGTTCTGACTCAGTCACTGAATCACAGAAATTTTGACTCTAAGGGATGAAAATTATCAGAATAACTTTGCAACATACAGGTAACCTGTAGTGACAGAAGGATACTGGTCTGTTCAAAAGGGATTCGATAAGATGCCACACGAAGTTTGTTACTCAGGACAAGAGCTCATACATTGCCCTAATCTCCCCCCTCAGTTCCTCTCAGGATTTGACAATTTGATCAATTCACCACTGATGCTACTAAATTTCAGGGAATACAACCCGAGTTTGTGCAATCTCACTTTGTAATTTAACCCTTGGAATCCAGGTCTCATTCTGCAAAGCTGCGATTCACTCAAACTGTCTAAACTGTCCCTGGAGTGTCGGATTAACCCGGGTCACTCACATACACCCAGGTCAGGCTCTAGACTCACCTGTCTCCCTCACTGAGACGCTCCTGTATCACTTTCCTTATTGTAGTCGGATGCTGTTTTTGGGAGCAGGACAGGTAGACGGGATTAGGATGACTGCTCATGTGGAGGGTAAACACTAGGAATCTATCAGAGAATCAGAACAGACAAGGGAAAATCAAACAAGGAAACTCATGTTCAATTTGTGAGCCCTTATTTGTGGATTGTTTCTGTTTTTGGCAAGAATGATCCAAACAAACACTCCCAGAGATGATGCTGTATGGGGTAGATACAGAGTAAAGCTCCCTCTACACTGTCCCCATCAAACACTCCCAGGACAGGTACAGCACGGGGTTAGATACAGAGTAAAGCTCCCTCTATACTGTCCCCATCAAACACTCCCAGATATGATGCAGTATGGGGTAGATACAGAGCAAAGCTCGCTCTCTACTGTCCCCATCAAACACTCCCAGGACAGGTACAGAACGGGGTTAGATACAGAGTAAAGCTCCCTCTACACTGTCCCCATCAAACACTCCCAGGGCAGGTACAGCACGGGGTTAGATACAGAGTAAAGCTCCCTCTATACTGTTCCCATCAAACAATCCCAGGACAGGTACAGAACGGGGTTAGATACAGAGTAAAGCTCCCTCTATACTGTCCCCATCAAACACTCCCAGGACAGGTACAGCATGGGGTTAGATACAGAGTAAAGCTCCCTCAACACTGTCCCCATCAAACACTCCGAGGACAGGTACAGCACGGGGTAGATACAGAGTAAAGCTTCGTCGATACTGTCCCAATCAAACACTCCCAGGACAGGTACAGCACGGGGTTAGATACAGAGTAAAGCTCCCTCTATACTGTGCCCATCAAACTCTCCCAGGGCAGGTACAGCAGGCGGTTTGATGCAGAGTAAAGCTCCCTCTATACTGTCCCCATCAAACACTCTCAGGACAGGTACAGCACCTGGTTAGTTACAGAGTAAAGCTCCCTCTATACTGTCCCCGTCAAACACTCTCAGGACAGTTGAAGCACGGGGTTAGATACAGAGTAAAGCTCCCTCTACACTGTCCCCATCAAACACTCCCAGGACAGGCATAGCACGGGGTTAGTTACAGAGTAAAGCTCCCTCTATACTGTCCCCGTCAAACACTCCCAGGACAGGTACAGCACGGGGTTAGATACAGAGTAAAGGTCCCTCTATACTGTCCCCAACAAACACTCTCAGGGCAGGTACAGCACGGGGTTAGATACAGAGTAAAGCTCCCTCTATACTGTCCCCAACAAACACTCTCAGGGCAGGTACAGCACGGGGTTAGATACAGAGTAAAGCTCCCTCTACACTGTCCCCATCAAACACTCCCAGGACAGATACAGCACGGGGTTAGATACAGAGTAAAGCTCCCTCTATACTGTGCCCATCAAACACTCCAAGGACAGGTACAGCACGGGGTTAGGTACAGAGTAAAGCTCCCTCTACACTGTCCCCAACAAACACTCCCAGGACAGGTACAGCACGGGGTTAGATACAGAGTAAAGCTCCCTCTACACTGTCCCCATCAAACACTCCCAGGACAGATACAGCACGGGGTTAGATACAGAGTAAAGCTCCCTCTATACTGTGCCCATCAAACACTCCAAGGACAGGTACAGCACGGGGTTAGGTACAGAGTAAAGCTCCCTCTACACTGTCCCCATCAAACACTCCATGGACAGGTACAGCACGGGGTTAGATACAGAGTAAAGCTCCCTCTACACTGTCCCCGTCAAACACTCCCAGGACAGGTACAGCACGGGGTTAGATACAGAGTAAAGCTCCCTCTATACTGTCCCCATCAAACACTCCCAGGACAGGTACAGCACGGGGTTAGATACAGAGTAAAGCTCCCTCTATACTGTCCCCGTCAAACACTCCCAGGACAGGTACAGCACGGGATTAAATAAAGAGTAAATCTCCCTCTATACTGTGCCAATCTAACACTCCCAGGGCAGGTAGAGCACAGGTTAAGATACAGAGTAAAGCTCCCTCTATACTGTGCCCATAAAACACTCCCATTGCAGGTACAGAACGGGGTTAGTTACAGAGTAAAGCTCCCTCTATACTGTCCCCGTCAAACACTCCCAGGACAGGTACAGCACGGGGTTAGATACAGAGTAAAGGTCCCTCTATACTGTCCCCAACAAACACTCTCAGGGCAGGTACAGCACGGGGTTAGATACAGAGTAAAGCTCCCTCTATACTGTCCCCAACAAACACTCTCAGGGCAGGTACAGCACGGGGTTAGATACAGAGTAAAGCTCCCTCTACACTGTCCCCATCAAACACTCCCAGGACAGATACAGCACGGGGTTAGATACAGAGTAAAGCTCCCTCTATACTGTGCCCATCAAACACTCCAAGGACAGGTACAGCACGGGGTTAGGTACAGAGTAAAGCTCCCTCTACACTGTCCCCAACAAACACTCCCAGGACAGGTACAGCACGGGGTTAGATACAGAGTAAAGCTCCCTCTACACTGTCCCCATCAAACACTCCCAGGACAGATACAGCACGGGGTTAGATACAGAGTAAAGCTCCCTCTATACTGTGCCCATCAAACACTCCAAGGACAGGTACAGCACGGGGTTAGGTACAGTGTAAAGCTCCCTCTACACTGTCCCCATCAAACACTCCATGGACAGGTACAGCACGGGGTTAGATACAGAGTAAAGCTCCCTCTACACTGTCCCCGTCAAACACTCCCAGGACAGGTACAGCACGGGGTTAGATACAGAGTAAAGCTCCCTCTATACTGTCCCCATCAAACACTCCCAGGACAGGTACAGCACGGGGTTAGATACAGAGTAAAGCTCCCTCTATACTGTCCCCGTCAAACACTCCCAGGACAGGTACAGCACGGGATTAAATAAAGAGTAAATCTCCCTCTATACTGTGCCAATCTAACACTCCCAGGGCAGGTAGAGCACAGGTTAAGATACAGAGTAAAGCTCCCTCTATACTGTGCCCATAAAACACTCCCATTGCAGGTACAGAACGGGGTTAGATACAGAGTAAAGCTCCCTCTATATTGTCCCCATCAAACACTCACAGGGCAGGTACAGCACGCGGTTAGATACAGAGTAAATCTCCTTCTATACTGTCCCCATCAAACACTCCCAGGGCAGGTACAGCTCACGGTTAGATAGAGAGTAAAGCTCCCTCTATACTGTGCCCATCAAACACTCCCAGGGCAGGTACAGCAAGCGGTTAGATACAGAGTAAATCTCTTTCCATACTGTCCCCATCAAACACTCCCAGGGCAGATACAGCACACGGTTAGTTAGAGAGTAACTCTTCCTCTATACTGTGCCCATCAAACACTCCCAGGGCAGGTACAGCATGGGGTTAGATAAAGAGTAAAGCTCCCTCTATATTGTGCCCATCAAATACTCCCAGGACAGGTACAGCATGGGGTTAGATAGAGAGTAAAGCTCCCTCCATACTGTCGCCATCAAACACTCTCAAGACAGGTACAATTTGGGGTTACATACAGACTAAAGCTCCCTCCATACTGTCCCCATCAAACACTCCGAGGACAGGTACAGCACGGGGTTACAAACAGAGCAAAGCTCCCTCTATACAGTGCACATCAATCACTCCCAGGGCAGGTACAGCACGGGGTTAAATATCGAGTAAAGATCCCTCTACACTGTCCCCATCAAACACTCCCAGAACAGGTACAGCACGGGGTTAGATACAGAGTAAAGCTACGTCTACACTGTCCCCATCAAACACTCCCAGGACAGGTACAACATGGGGTTAGATACAGAGTAAAGCTCCCTCCATACTATCCCCATCAAACACTCCGAGGACAGGTACAGCACGGGGTTACAAACAGAGCAAAGCTCCCTCTATACAGTGCACATCAATCTCTCCCAGGGCAGGTACAGCACGGGGTTAGATATTGAGTAAAGATCCATCTACACTGTCCCCATCAAACACTGCCAGAACAGGTACAGCACGGGGTTAGATACAGAGTAAAGCTCCCTCTACACCGTCCCCATCAAACACTCCCAGAACAGGTACAGCAAGGGGTTAGATACAGAGTAAATCTTCCTCTACACTGTCCCCATCAAACACTCCCAGGACAGGTACAACATGTGGTTAGATACAGAGTAAATCTCCCTCTACACTGTCCCCATCAAACACTCCCAGGACAGGTACAGCACGGGGTTAGATACAGAGTAAAGCTCCCTCTACACTGTCCCCATCAAACAATCCCAGGACAGGTACAGAACAGGGTGAGATACAGAGTAAAGCTCCCTCTATACTGTCCCCATCAAACACTCCCACGACAGGTACAGCACGGGGTTAGATACAGCGTAAAGCTCCCTCTATACTGTTCCCATCAAACACTCCCAGGGCAGGTAGAGCCCAGGGTTAGATATAGAGTAAAGCTCCCTCCACACTGTCCCCATGAAACACTCCCAGGGAAGGTACAGCACAGGTCTAGATATAGAATAAAGCTCCCTCCATACTCTCCACATCAAACACTCTCCGAGTGAAATAGAGGCTGAGAAATGTGTTGAGAAGGGATTCCCATCCTCTCTCACCATCTATCTCTCATCCAAAATTAGAGAGAGCATGGGAAATAGAGAGCATGGTGTGGAGGGGGCGTGTTTGGTGGGTGGGATGGTGCAGAGATAGTTTGGGGTTTGGGAGATAATGCGTGGGCTTGGCAGAGAGAGTGGGGGCCGAGATGATGAGAGAGAGAGATGGTGTGTGCTTGGGAGATTGTTTGTGAGAGAGATAGAGAGTGAAAGTGCATGCGTGAGAGCAAGCGTGTGAGAGATTGTGTGTGAGAGGGATTGTGTGTGAGAGGGATTGTGTGTGAGAGGGAATGTGTGTGAGAGGGATTGTGTGTGAGAGGTATTGTGTGTGAGGGATTGTGTGTGAGAGGGATTGTGTGTGAGAGAGATTGTGTGTGAGAGGGATTGTGTGTGAGAGGGATTGTGTGTGAGAGAGATTGTGTGTGAGAGGGAATGTGTGTGAGAGGGATTGTGTGTGAGAGGTATTGTGTGTGAGAGGGATTGTGTGTGAGAGGGATTGTGTGTGAGAGGTATTGTGTGTGAGAGGGATTGTATTTGAGAGGGACTGTATGTTAAAGAATGTGTGTGAGATGGAATGGGTGGGAGAGGAATTGTCTGTGAGATTGTGTGGGAGACTGTGTGTGAGAGATTGCAGGAGTAAATTTGATATAGAGAGAGAGTTTGTGGGTTTGTGTATCAGTACGTATGTGTTTGTGAGAGTGTGTGCGCCTGTGTTTGAGAGAGAGAGGGAGAGATAATGTGTGTGTGTGTAGGCGGGAGAGAGAGAATGTGTGTGTGTGTGTGTGAAAGAGAGAAATATCTGTGAGTAGGAATGTGTGTGTGTGTGAGGTTATATGTATGTTTTTATGTGTGTGTGCCTGCGTGTATGAGAAAGCATATATCTGTGTAAGCGTGTGTGTGTTTGTGTGTATATGAGAGAGAGAGAATGTATATACGTGTCTGTGTGTGTGAGAGAGTGTGTTTGTATGTGAGTTGGTGTGTGTGTGTGTGTGTTTGTGTGTGTGTTTGAGATAGAATATATTTGTGTGGGAGTTTGTGTGAGAGAAAATGTATGTGATATGTGCTTTGTGTGTCAGTAAAAATATATGTGTGTGTGAATGTGTGTGTGAGGTTGTGTGTGTTTGTGTGTATGAGAAATAATTTATCTGTGAGTGTGTGTGTGAATGGGTGAGATAGAGAATCAGTGTCTGTAAGAGTGAGGATGTGTGTGTGTTTGAGAATGCATCTGTGTGATTGTGACTATGTCTGTGTGAGCATGTGTATGAGAAAGAATATGTCTTTGTGAGTGTGTGTGAGAGAGAGAGTGTGTGTATGAGAAATAATATATCTGCGTGGTGTGAGTGTGAGAGAGATTGTGTGTGCGTGTGTGTGTGTGTGTGTGTGTGTGCGTGTGTGTGTGTGTGTGTGTGTGTGTGTGTGTGTGTGCGTGTGTGTGTGTGTGTGTGTGTGTGTGTGTGTGTGAAATAGAGAATATATGTGTGTGAGTGTGTCTGTGTGTGGGAGGTATGTGTGTGTGTCTGCGTGTATGAGAAAGAATATATCTGTGCGATTGTGTGTTTGAGAGTGTTTGTGTCCAAATTGAAATGTAGGGAGATCCCTTCCACGTCTTGAAAATGGAGGGAGATCCAATCCCCATCTTTAAAATGGAGGGAGATCCCTTCCATATATTTAAATTGGAGGGAGATCCCTTCCATATATTCAAAATGGAGGTAGATCCCTTCTATATGTTTAACATGGAGGGCGTCGCCTTCTAAAACTTAAAAATGGAGGGAGACCCTTTCTCAAAATTTAAAACGGAGGTAGATCCCTTCTCCGTCTTTAAAATGGAGGGAGATCCTTTCTCAATCTATAAAATGGAGGGAGATCCCTTCTCCGTCTTTAAAATGGAGGGATATCTCTGTCATAGAGTCACAGAGATCGACAGCACAGAAAGTCCTTTCGGCCCATCAACTCTGTGCCGATCGAACAAGAACCTAACAATTCTAATCCTATTTTCCAGCACTAGGCCCACAGCCTTATATGCCAAGGTATCGCAAGGGCACATCCAAATATTCTGAAATGTTATGAGGGTTTCTGCCTCTAACCCCCTTTCAGGCAGTGAGTTCCAGATTCCCACCACCCTCTGGGTGAAAAAATCCTTCCCCACTTCCCCTCTAAACCTCCTGCCCCCTGCCTTCAGTCTATGCTCCCTGGTTATTGTTCCCTCCACCAAGGGAAACGTTCCTTCCTGTCTACCCTATCAATGCCCCTCATAATTTTATTCACCTCAATCATGTCCTTCCTCAATCTCCTCTGCTCCCAGGAAAATCATCCAAGTCTATCCAATCTCTGCTCATATGTCAAATTCTCCAGCCCAGGCAACATCCTGGGAAATCTCCTCTGCTCTCTCTCTAGAGCAATCACATCCTTCCTATAATGTGGATTCCAGAACTGCACACAATACTCTAGCTGTGGTCTAACCAGCGTTTTATACAGTTCCAGCATGACCTCCCTGCTCTTCTATTCTATGTCTCGGCTAATAAAGGAAAGTATCTCATATGCCTTCTTAACCACCTTATTTAGCTGTCCCGCTACCTTAAGGGACCGGTGGACATACACACCAAGGTCCCTCTAATGCCCATTAGATCCCAGGGTCCCACCATTCATCATGTATTCCTGTGCCTTGTTTGTCCAGCCCAAGTGCATCACCTCACACTTATCCGGATTAAAGTCCATTTGCCACTGAGCAGCCCGTCTATATCCTCCTGTAATCTAAGGCTCTCCTCCTCACTATTTACCACCCCACCAAATATCGTATCATTCACAAACTGGCTGATCAACCCTCCTACATTGAAGTCTAAATCATTTATACACACCACACACAGCAAGGGACCCAACCCCGATCCCTGTGGAACCCACTGGACACAGGAATCCAGACACAAAAACACCCCTTGACCATCACCCTCTGCTTCCTGCCTCTCAGCCAATTCTGGATCCAATGTGTAAAATTGCCTTGGATCCCATGGGCTCTTACCTTCACTTTCAGTCTCCCTTGTGGGACCTTATCAAAAGCCTTGCTGATGTCCCACTAGGCTACGTCTTCTCCATCTTTAAAATGGAGGAAGATCCATTCCCATCTTTAAATTGGAGGGAGATCCATTCCCATCTTTAAAATGGAGGGAGATCCATTCCCATCTTTAAAATGGAGGGAGATCCATTGTCCAACTTGTGAGGTGGAAGTGCTGGAACCTACAATGGAGGAAAGAGTGAAGCTTATTCGAGAATGAAAAGTTAACCTGCGTGTGTATCACTGAACGGTTACAACACAGAAGGAGGCCATTCAGCCCATCAATCTACTTTCCACACTCTGCAAGGAAAGTTTCACTGGTCTCACTCGTCCGCCCTTTCCCCGAAACCCTGAAAATATTTTCCCTTCATCTTCACACCCAAATTTTCCTCAAAAGGGAGACTGGGGATGGTGGGGAGAGGGGGAGAGGGGGAGACTGATGGAGTAAGAGAGAGAGAGAGAGAGAGGGAGAGAGAGAGGGAAAGGCAGAGAGACAGACATGGCGAGAGAGACACAGAGTGAGATAGAGAAAGAGAGACAAAACTCACCAAGAGAAATAGAGACAGGTCGAGAGAGAGAGAGAGATGGGCAGAGAGTGGCAGGGCAATGGAGTGAGAGAGACAGAGACAAGTGAGGCGAGAGAGAGAGGGAGACAGGCAAGAGAGAGACTGAGTGTGTCAGAGAGACAGTGGCAGAACGAGGCAGAGAGAGAGTGACAGAGAGACGTGGCGATGGGTAGAGAGACGGGGTGATAGAGAGAGGGTCAGAGAGTGACAGAGAGATAGAGACAGAGACAGAGAGAGGGTGAGAGGCAGAGGGATGGGTAGAGAGAGAGAGAGATGGACATAGCAAAAGTGAGATGGGGTGTGAGAGAAAGAGAGAAAGAGTGAGACAGAGATACAGAGAGGCGAATGAGTGAAAGAGAAATGTATGGGTTGTGAGAGAGAGACAGACAGAGAGGGGAGTGAGTGTTGGAAATAGAGATGGGGTGAGAGAGAGAATCAGAGAGACGAGTCGAGGACAGGCAAAAGCGGTAGGGAGAGAGAGAGCAGACGAAATGGAGCGAGAACGATTCTCAATATTTAAAATGGAGGCAAATATCTTCTCCATCTTAAAAACGAATGGAGATCCCTTTACCATCATTAAAATGGAGGAAGATCACTTCTCCAACTTTAAAATGGAGGGAGATACTTTCTCCATCGTTAAAATGGAAGGAGATCTCCTCTCCCTCTTTAAAATGGAGGGAGATCCGTTCTCCATCTTTACAACGGAGGGAGATCCCTTCTCCATCTTTACAATGGAGGGAGATACTTCTCCATCGTGAAAATGGAGGGAGATCCCTTCTCCATCTTAAACTGGATGGAGATTCCTTCCCCGTGTTTAAAGTGGAGGGAGATCCTTTCTCCATCTTTAAAATGGAGCGAGATCCCTTCTCCATTTTAAAATGGACAGAGATCCCTTCTCCATCTTTAAAATGGCGGGAGATCCCTTCTCCAACTTTAAACTGGAGGGAGAACCCTTCTCCATCTTTAAACTGGAGGGAGATCCCTTCTCCATCTTTATACTGGAGGGAGATCCCTTCTCCATCTTTAAACTGGAGGGAGATCCCTTCTCCATCTTTAAACTGGAGGGAGATCCCTTCTCCATCTTTAAACTGGAGGGAGATCCCTTCTCCATCTTTAAACTGGAGGGAGATCCCTTCTCCATCTTTAAACTGGAGGGAGATCCCTTCTCCATCTTTAAACTGGAGGGAGATCCCTTCCCCATCTTTAGAATGGAGGGAGATCTCTTCTCCATCTTTAAATTGGAGGGAGATCCCTTCCCCATCTTTAAAATGGAGGGAGATCCCTTCTCCATCTTTAAAATTGCGGGAGATCCCTTCTCCATCTTTAAAATGGAGGGCGATCCCTTCTCCATCTTTAAAATGGAGGGAGATCCCGTCTCCATCTTTAAAATGAAGGGAGATTCCGTCTCCATCTTTAAAATGGAGGGAGATCCCGTCTCCATCTTTAAAATGAAGGGAGATCCCGTCTCCATCTTTAAAATGGAGGGAGATCCCTTCTCCATCTTTAAAATGGAGGGAGATCCCTTCTCCATCTTTAAACTGGAGGGAGATCCCTTCTTCATCTTTAAAATGGAGGGAGATCCCTTCTCCATATTTAAACTGGAGGGAGATACTTGTGCCTCTGTCACGTTGAAGGTACTAATGTCGCATTCCAGAGGGGTCAACTCTGTCATAAATGTCCCAGTGCTGTGGGGACATAAAATGGTCACTGTGAACAAACCTGAAATGGCTGCCTGGTGTTTGTAGACTAGATTCTCAGAGGAAGAGAGGCAGGGAGAGAAGACACAGATCGAGTGAATGAGAAATAGAGACTCTCAGACCAAGTGGGTGACTGAGAGGCAGAGAGTGAATAAAGGATATTGGTCACAGCACATGGAAAGTGAAAGAGGACATTTCACCCTCCCACCCTGTTTCCCCCAGAGTAATAGATACCCAGGAGTGAGTTACAGACTGCAATCTAATCGAGGAGGTCAGGGGGTTTATATATAGAATAATAGATACCCGGGAGTGAGTTACAGACTGGAATCTAATCGAGGGGTCTGTGGGGATTATATATAGAATAAAAGATAATCGGGAGTGGGTTACAGACTGGAATCTAGTCGAGGGGTCCAGGGGGTTTATATATAGAATAATAGATACCTGGGAGTGAGTTACAGACTGGAATCTAATCGAGGGCCTCGGGGGGTTTATATATAGAGTAATAGATACCCGGGAGTGAGTTACAGACTGGAATCTAATTGAAGTGTTTGTGGGGTTTATTTATACATTAATAGATACACGGGAGTGAATTATAGACTGGAATCTAATCAAGGGGTTCAGGGGGTTTATATAAAAAATAAAAGATACCCGGGAGTGAGTTACAGACTGGAATCTAATCGAGGGGTTCAGGGGGTTTATATATAGAATAATAGATACCCGGGAGTGAGTTACAGACTGGAATCTAATCGAGGGGTTCAGGGGGTTTATATATAGAATAATAGATACCCGGGAGTGAGTTACAGACTGGAATCTAATCGAGGGGTTCAGGGGGTTTATATATAGAATAATAGATACCCGGGAGTGAGTTACAGACTGGAATCTAATCGCGGGGTTCAGGGGGTTTATGTGTAGAATAACACATACCTGGGAGTGAGTTACAGACTGGAATCATGAACCGTTGAAAATATCATTTTTCTTGTGATGCGCTGAAGTGCAGGTTACAGAGCCTGATTCATGGAATGTGCAGTGTGAGTTTTTAACCAGCTTTATCCCAAATATCAAATTGAATTTCTCATTGGAACTATTTGATGTTTTCTTAGACAAGACACAAATGGATCGGGAATCTTTGGACACTCACTGATTGCAGCTTTTCACCATTTATAATGAAATATGTTCGATCCTTATTAAACTGAGCAGCCACACATTTGCCTACAATGAAATCCATCTTTAACTATTTCACCCATTCGCATGAGTCGTTCATATCTCTTTGGAATTTGAAGTGCAGGTCACAGATTGGATTGGAGCTTACTGCTTTCTGAAAGTTGAACCAATTTTCACAGAGTAAAACATTAAAACTGACATTCTGAAACAGGAGAGGGCCCCACAACTTCAATTCTGTGATTCTCTGGCATCTCATGATCTGTATCTTACAATATCTCTGCCCCATTCATGTCTCTGAAGACTTGGAAAGTGATTCAGACATTGGGGAACCATTTCATTGTCTCGGGACATTTCCTCTGAAGCATTTCATTGTCTTGGGACATTTAAAGTAAATGGCTCCTTCAAAGGACATCATTAAAATTCACTCTTTAATCATCCAAAACCTGTTGTCCATTCAGACTCCATGACCCTACACCCTATTGTTTCAAAGGTAACTTACATTTCACAATGTAGGAATGTGTGAATGCAAACACTTTCTTCATACGTTTCCACAATACTAATGCTCACACAATTCAGGATGAAATTTTCAAGACAACATTCATCAACTGACAGATTTCCAGCTCCAAATGGAAGCTTCAAGATACAGAAATGAAACCTCTGATTTATCTGAATCTGCATCCGTTATTGGACAGCGCAGGGTTAGTTAGGAATAAAGTTGTTATTAAATTGTCCCCATCAAACACTTCCAGAACAGGTACAGCATGGGGGTCGATACAGGATAACCCTCCCTCAACACTTGGGTTATGAGATTAAAAAGTCTAATTCACCTTTGAATTCGAGTTGAAATTCAAATGTGTTCAAATTAAAAGTTCATCAGCCGGAGAAAAGGGTAAAGCTCCAAATACTTTTCAACATGCCTGGGTATAAAAAACATTATCCTGTGACATATCCTTTTCCCCATCTTTAAAATGGAGAGAGACCCCTTCTCCATCTTTACCACTGTTATCCACTCTCTTCATTTCCATTATTATCTTGAAGCATTTGAACAAATCACCCCTTAACCTCAATCCACTGCTCATCAAACACTCCCAACCCAATTACAGTATGGGGTTCGATACAGAGTCAAATTCAAAAAATTGGTACATGGGTGACAGGGGGAGAGACAGAGTGAAGGTTTTGGGAAAGGGATGAAAGGGGGGATGTGGTGAAAATCTTTTTAAATCAGCGAGTGGTGATGACCTGGAACCCGTCGACAATGCGGTGTTTCGGGGATGAGTGTTTGATCAGTGTCTCAGTGTCTCCATAGCTGTGTCTCTGTCACGTTGAAAGTACCAACGTCACATTCCTGAGGAGTCAACTCTGTCAGAAATGTCCCAGTGCGGTGGGGGCATATTGTAGCCACTGTGAACAAACCTAAGAGGCTGACTGGTGTTTGTGTAATTTATCTAGATTCTGAGAGAGAGGATGAGAGAGAGAGAGAGAGACAGTCCGAGTGTGTGAGAAGAGAGAGACACAGGTCGAGAGGGAGACCGAGAGACAGAGATTGAAGGAAGGATATTTATCATAGCACATGGGAAGAGGAAGTTTCCATTTCTCCCCACACTCAATCCCAGAGATGATGAAGCAGGGGCAAGATGCAGAGTAAAGCTCCCTCTACACTGTCCCCATCAAACACTCCCAGGACAGGTACAGCACGGGGTTAGATACAGAGTAAAGCTCCCTCGACACCGTCCCCATCAAACACTCCCAGGACAGGTACAGCACGGGGTTAGATACAGAGTAAAGCTCCCTCTGTACTGTGCACATCAAACACTCCCAGGACAGGTACAGCACGGGGTTAGATACAGAGTAAAGCTCCCTCTGTACTGTCCCCATCAAACACTCCCAGGACAGGTACAGCACGGGGTTAGATACAGAGTAAAGCTCCCTCTGTACTGTCCCCATCAAACACTCCCAGGACAGGTACAGCATGGGGTTAGATGCAGAGTAAAGCTCCCTCTATACTGTCCCCATCAAACACTCCCAGGACAGGTACAGCACGGGGTTAGATACAGAGTAAAGCTCCCTCAAAACCGTCCCCATCAAACACTCCCAGGACAGGTACAGCACGGGGTTAGATACAGAGTAAAGCTCCCTCTATACTGTCCCCATCAAACACTCCCAGGACAGGTACAGCACGGGGTTAGATACAGAGTAAAGCTCCCTCTACACTGTCCCATCAAACACTCCCAGGACAGGTACAGCACGGGGTTAGATACAGAGTAAAGCTCCCTCTATACTGTCCCCATCAAACACTCCCAGGACAGGTACAGCACGGGGTTAGATACAGAGTAAAGCTCCCTCTACACTGTCCCCATCAAACACTCCCAGGACAGGTACAGCACGGGGTTAGATACAGAGTAAAGCTCCCTCTACACTGTCCCCATCAAACACACCCAGGACAGGTACAGCACGGGGTTAGATACAGAGTAAAGCTCCCTCTACACTGTCCCCATCAAACACTCCCAGGACAGGTACAGCATGGGGTTAGATACAGAGTAAAGCTCCCTCTATACTGTCCCCATCAAACACTCCCAGGACAGGTACAGCACGGGGTTAGATACAGAGTAAAGCTCCCTCTATACTGTCCCCATCAAACACACCCGGACAGGTACAGCACGGGGTTAGATACAGAGTAAAGCTCCCTCTACACTGTCCCCATCAAACACTCCCAGGACAGGTACAGCACGGGGTTAGATACAGAGTAAAGCTCCCTCTATACTGTCCCCATCAAACACTCCCAGGACAGGTACAGCACGGGGTTAGATACAGAGTAAAGCTCCCTCTATACTGTCCCCATCAAACACTCCCAGGACAGGTACAGCACGGGGTTAGATACAGAGTAAAGCTCCCTCTATACTGTCCCCATCAAACACTCTCCAGACAGGTACAGCACGGGGTTAGATACAGAGTAAAGCTCCCTCTACACTGTCCCCATCAAACACTCCAGTGCGAAAAAGAGGCTGAGAAATGGGTTGAGAAGGGATCTCCATCCTCTCTCACTATCTCTCTCTCATCCAAAATTGGAGAGAGAATGGGAAAGAGAGAGCATGGGGGTTGGAGGGAGCACTGGTGCACAGAGTGTTTGGGGTTTGGGAGAGAATGCGTTGTTGGGGGGCAGAGAGGGTGTGGGCCGTGTTGATGAGGGGAGAGAGAGTGTGTGTGAGGGACTGAGATTGTATGTGTGAGAGAGAGATATGGTGTGTGTGCGTGGGAGAGTGTGTGTGGGAGAGATAGAGAGTGAGAGCGAGTGTGTGCGAGATTGTGTGTGACAGATTGTGTGTGAGAGGGATTGTGTGTGAGAGGGATTGTGTGTGAGAGGGATTGTGTGTGAGAGGGATTGTGTGTGAGAGGGATTGTGTGTGAGAGGGATTGTGTGTGAGAGGGATTGTGTGTGACAGATTGTGTATGAGAGGGATTGTTTGTGAGAGGGATTGTGTGTGAGAGGGATTGTGTGTGAGAGGGATTGTGTGTGAGAGGGATCGTGTGTGACAGATTGTGTATGAGAGGGATTGTGTGTGAGAGGGATTGTGTGTGAGAGGGATCGTGTGTGACAGATTGTGTGTGAGAGGGATTGTGTGTGAGAGGGATTGTGTGTGAGAGGGATTGTGTGTGAGAGGGATTGTGTGTGACAGGGATTGTATGTGAGAGAGATTGTGTGTGACAGATTGTGTATGAGAGGGATTGTGTGTGAGAGGGATTGTGTGTGACAGGGATTGTTTGTGAGAGGGATTGTGTGAGAGATGGATTGCTTATGAGATGGATTTTCTGTGAGAGGGATTGCGTGTGTGAGGGATTGTGTATGAGAGGGATTGTGTGTGAGAGGGATTGCGTGTGAGAGGGATTGTGTGTGAGAGGGATTGTGTGTGAGAGGGATTGCGTGTGTGAGGGATTGTGTATGAGAGGGATTGCGTGTGTGAGGGATTGCATGTAATAGGGATTGCCTGTGAGAGTCATTTTGTGTGGGAGCAATTGTTGTGAGAGGGGTTGCGTGTGAGAGGGATTGCATGTGAGATCAAGCGTGAGAGGGATTTTGTGTGAGAGGGATTGTGTGTGAGAGGGATTGTGTGTGAGAGGGATTGTGTGTGAGAGGGATCGTGTGTGACACATTGTGTGTGAGAGGGATTGTGTGTGAGAGGGATTGTGTGTGAGAGGGATTGTGTGTGAGAGGGATTGTGTGTGAGAGGGATTGTATGTGAGAGAGATTGTGTGTGGCAGATTGTGTATGAGAGGGATTGTGTGTGAGAGGGATTGTGTGTGACAGGGATTGTTTGTGAGAGGGATTGTGTGAGAGATGGATTGCTTATGAGATGGATTTTCTGTGAGAGGGATTGCGTGTGTGAGGGATTGTGTATGAGAGGAATTGCGTGTGTGAGGAATTGTGTATGAGAGGGATTGTGTGTGAGAGGGATTGCGTGTGAGAGGGATTGTGTGTGAGAGGGATTGAGTGTGAGAGGGATTGCGTGTGAGAGGGATTGTGTGTGAGAGGGATTGTGTGTGAGAGGGATTGCGTGTGTGAGGGATTGTGTATGAGAGGGATTGCGTGTGTGAGGGATTGCATGTAATAGGGATTGCCTGTGAGAGTCATTTTGTGAGGGAGCAATTGTTGTGAGAGGGGTTGCGTGTGAGACGGATTGCATGTGAGATCAAGCGTGAGAGGGATTTTGTGTGAGAGGGATTGTGTGTGAGAGGGATTGTGTGTGAGAGGGATTGTGTGTGAGAGTGATTATGTGTGAGAGGGATTGTGTGTGAGAGGGATTGTGTGTGAGAGGGATTGTGTGTGAGAGGGATTGTGTGTGAGAGTGATTATGTGTGAGAGGGATTGTGTGTGAGAGGGATTGTGTGTGAGAGGGATTGTGTGTGAGAGGGATTGTGTGTGAGAGGGATTATGTGTGAGAGGGACTGACTGTTAAAGATTGCGTGTGAGAGGGAACGGGTGTGAGAGGAATTGTGTGTGAGATTGTGTGGGAGACTGTGTGTGAGAGATTGCAGGAGTAAATTTGAGAGATGGAGAGTGTGTTTGTGTATCAGAACATATGTGTTTGTGAGAGTGTGTGCACCTGTTTGTGAGAGAGGGAGGGAGAGATGCGTGTGTACGTGCGTTTGTGTAAGGGGGAGAGAGAGAATGTGTGTGTGTGTGAAAAAGAGAAATATCTGTGAGTGTGAATGTGTGTGGGAGGTTATGTTTGTGTTTTTATGTGTGTGTGCCTGCATGTATGAGAAAGTATATATCTGTGCAAGCGTGTGCCTGTGTTTGTGTGTATATGAGAGAGAATGTATATATCTGTGTGTGTGAGAGAGTGTGTATGTGTGTGAGTTGGTGTGTGTGTGTGTGTGTGTTTGTGTGTGTGTGTGTGTGTGTGTGTGTGTGTGTGTGTGTGTGTGTGTGTGTGTATGTGTGTGTGTGTGTGTGTGTGTGTTTGTGTGTGCGTATGAGAAAGAAGATATCTGTGTTGGTGTATGTGTGAGAGAAAATATATGTGTTATGTACTTTGTGTGTGAGTAAGAATATATGTGTGTGTGAATGTGTGTGTGAGGTTGTGTGTGTTTGTGTGTATGAGAAAGAATACATCTGTGAATGTGTGAATTGGTGAGATAGAGAATCAGTGTCTGTAAGAGAGAGGATGTGTGTGCGGTTGAGAATGCATCTGTGTGATTGAGACTATGTCTGTGTGAGCATGTGTATGAGAAAGAATATGTCTTTGTGACTGTGTGTGAGAGAGAGAGTGTGTGTATGAGAAATAATATATCTGTGTGGTGTAAGTGTGAGAGAGATTGTATGTGTGTGTGTGTGTGTGTGTGTGTGTGTGTGTGTGTGTGTGTGTGTGTGTGTGTGTGTGTGTGTGTGCGTGCGTGCGTGTGTGTGTGTGTGCGTGCGTGTGTGTGTGTGTGTGTGTGTGTGAGTGTGTGTGTGTGTGTGAGTGTGTGTGAGTGTATGAGTGTGTGTGTGTGTGTGTGTGTGTGTGTTAATATGTGTGTGTGAGTGTGAAATAGAGAATATATGTGCGTGAGTGTGTCTGTGTGTGAGAGGGTATGTGTGTGAGTCTGCGTGTATGAGAAAGAATATATCTGTGCAATTGTGTGTTTGAGAGTGTTTGCGTCCAAATTGAAATGTAGGGAGATCCCTTCCACATCTTGAAAATGTAGGGAGATCCCTTCCCCATCTTTAAAATGGAGGGAGATCCCTTCCCCATCTTTAAAATGGAGGGAGATCCCTTCCCCATCTTTAAAATGGAGGGAGATTCCTTCCCTATCTTACCATGGAGGGAGATCATATCTCAATCTTTAAAATGGAGGGAGATCCATTCCCGTTTTTAAAATGGAGGGAGATCCATTCCCGTTTTTAAAATGGAGGGAGATCCATTCCCATCTTTAAATTGGAGGGAGATCCATTGCCCAACTTGTGAGGTGGAAGTGCTGGAACCTACAATGGAGGAAAGAGTGAAGCTTATTCGAGAATGAAAAGTTAACCTGCGTGTGTATCACTGAACAGTTACAACACAGAAGGAGGCCATTCAGCCCATCAATCTACTTTCCACACTCTGCAAGGAATGTTCCACTGGTCTCACTCGTCCGCCCTTTCCCCGAAACCCTGAAAATATTTTCCCTTCAGCTTCACACCCAAATTTTCCTCAAATTGGGAATGGGGGTGGTGGGGAGAGGGGGAGAGGGGGAGAGAGAGAGAGAGAGGGAGAGAGAGAGGGAAAGGCAGAGATACAGAGATGGCGAGAGAGACACAGAGTGAGATAGTGATAGAGAGATAATTCTCACCAAAAAAAATAGAGACAGATCGAGAGAGAGAGAGAGAGATGGGCAGAGAGTGGCAGGGCAATGGAGTGAGAGAGACAGAGACAAGTGAGGCAAGAGAGAGAGAGACAGGCAAGAGAGAGACTGAGTGTGTCAGAGAGACAGAGGCAGAGCGAGGCAGAGAGAGAGTGACAGACAGACGTGGCGATGGGTAGAGAGACGGGGTGATAGAGAGAGGGTCAGAGAGTGACAGAGACAGAGAGAGACAGAGACAGAGACAGAGAGAGGGTGAGAGGCAGAGGGATGGGGAGAGAGAGAGAGATGGACATAGCAACAGTGAGATGGGGTGTGAGAGAAAGAGAGAGAGGGTGAGAGAGCGATACAGAGAGGTGAATGAGTGAAAGAGAAATGTATGGGTTGTGAGCGAGAGAGACAGACAGAGAGGGGAGTGAGTGTCGGAAATAGAGATGGGGTGAGAGAGAGAATCAGAGAGACGAGTCGAGGAAAGGCAAAAGCGGTAGGGAGAGAGAGAGCAGACGAAATGGAGCAAGAACCATCCTCAATGTTTAAAATGGAGGCAAATATCTTCTCCATCTTAAAAACGGATGGAGATCCATTTAACATCATTAAAATGGAGGAAGATCACTTCTCCAACTTTAAAATAGAGGGAGATCCTTTTTCCATCTTTAAAATGGATGGATATCTCTGTCATAGAGTCACAGAGATCGACAGCACAGAAAAAGCCCTTTCGGCCCATCAACTCTGTGCTGATCGAACAAAAACCTAACAAATCTAATCCTATTTTCCAGCACTAGGCCCACAGCCTTATATGCCAAGGTATCGCAAGGGCACATCCAAATATTCTGAAATGTAATGAGGGTTTCTGCCTCTAACCCCCTTTCAGGCAGTGAGTTCCAGATTCCCACCACCCTCTGGGTGAAAAAATCCTTCCCCACTTCCCCTCTAAACCTCCTGCCCCCTGCCTTCAGTCGATGCTCCCTGGTTATTGTTCCCTCCACCAAGGGGAAACGTTCCTTCCTGTCTACCCTATCAATGCCCCTCATAATTTTATTCACCTCAATCATGTCCTTCCTCAATCTCCTCTGCTCCCGGGAAAATCATCCAAGTCTATCCAATCTCTGCTCATATGTCAAATTCTCCAGCCCAGGCAACATCCTGGGAAATCTCCTCTGCTCTCTCTCTAGAGCAATCACATCCTTCCTATAATGTGGATTCCAGAACTGCACACAATACTCTAGCTGTGGTCTAACCAGCGTTTTATACAGTTCCAGCATGACCTCCCTGCTCTTCTATTCTATGTCTCGGCTAATAAAGGAAAGTATCTCATATGCCTTCTTAACCACCTTATTTAGCTGTCCCGCTACCTTAAGGGACCGGTGGACATACACACCAAGGTCCCTCTAATGCCCATTAGATCCCAGGGTCCCACCATTCATCATGTATTCCTGTGCCTTGTTTGTCCAGCCCAAGTGCATCACCTCACACTTATCCGGATTAAATTCCATTTGGCACTGAGCAGCCCGTCTATATCCTCCTGTAATCTAAGGCTCTCCTCCTCACTATTTACCACCCCACCAATTATCATATCATCCACCAACTTGCTGATCAACCCTCCTACATTGAAGTCTAAATCGTTTATACATACCACTCACAGCAAGGGACCCAACCCCGATCCCTGTCGAACCCACTGGACACAGGAATCCAGTCACAAAAACACCCCTTGACCATCACCCTCTGCTTCCTGCCTCTCAGCCAATTCTGGATCCAATGTGTAAAATTGCCTTGGATCCCATGGGCTCTTACCTTCACTTTCAGTCTCCCTTGTGGGACCTTATCAAAAGCCTTGCTGATGTCCCACTAGGCTACGTCTTCTCCATCTTTAAAATGGTGGGAGATCCATTCTCCATCTTTAAATTGGAGGGAGATCCATTCCCATCTTTAAAATGGAGGGAGATCCATTCCCATCTTTAAAATGGAGGGAGATCCATTCCCATCTTTAAATTGGAGGGAGATCCATTGCCCAACTTGTGATGTGGAAGTGCTGGAACCTACAATGGAGGAATGAGTGAAGCTTATTCGAGAATGAAAAGTTAACCTGCGTGTGTATCACTGAACGGTTACAACACAGAAGGAGGCCATTCAGCCCATCAATCTACTTTCCACACTCTGCAAGGAACGTTCCACTGGTCTCACTCGTCCGCCCTTTCCCCGAAACCCTGAAAATATTTTCCCTTCAGCTTCACACCCAAATTTTCTTCAAAAGGGAGACTGGGGATGGTGGGGAGAGGGGGAGAGGGGGAGACTGATGGAGTAAGAGAGAGAGAGAGAGAGAGAGATGGGCAGAGAGTGGCAGGGCAATGGAGTGAGAGAGACAGAGACAAGTGAGGCAAGAGAGAGAGAGACAGGCAAGAGAGAGACTGAGTGTGTCAGAGTGACAGTGGCAGAGCGAGGCAGAGAGAGAGTGACAGACAGACGTGGCGATGGGTAGAGAGACGGGGTGATAGAGAGAGGGTCAAAGAGTGGCGGAGAGATAGAGACAGAGACAGAGAGAGGGTGAGAGGCAGAGGGATGGGGAGAGAGAGAGAGAGATGGACTTAGCAACAGTGAGATGGGGTGTGAGAGAAAGAGAGAGAGGGTGTGAGAGAGATAGAGAGAGGTGAATGAACGAAGGAGAAATGTATGGGTTGTGAGAGAGAGACAGACAGAGAGGGGAGTGAGTGTCGGAAATAGAGATGGGGTGAGAGAGAGAATCAGAGAGACGAGTCGAGGAAAGGCAAAAGCGGTAGGGAGAGAGAGAGCAGACGAAATGGAGCGAGAACCATCCTCAATATTTAAAATGGATGCAAATATCTTCTCCATCTTAAAAACGGATGGCGATCCATTTAACATCATTAAAATGGAGGGAAATCCCTTCTATGTCATTAACAGGGAGGACGCTCACTTCTCCAACTTTGAAAAGGAGGGAGATCCCTTCTCTGTCTTTAAAATGGAGGGAGATCCTTTCTCCATCTTTAAAATTGAGGGAGATCCCTTCTCCATCTTTACAATGGAGGGAGATCCTTCTCCATCGGGAAAATGGAGAGAGATTCCTTCTCCATCTTAAAATGGATGGAGATAAATTCCCCAACTTTAAAATGGGGGGAGATCCCTTCCCTCTTCTTTAAAATGGAGGGACATCCATTCCCCATCTTTAAACTGGAGGGAGATCACTTCTCCATCTTTAAGAAGGAGGGAGATCCATTTTTAAAATGGAAGGAGATCCCTTCTCCATCTTTAAACTGAAGGGAGATCCCTTCTCCATCTTTAATTTGGAGGGAGATCCCTTCCCCATATTTAAATTGGAGGTAGATACCTGTGCCTCTGTCACGTTAAATATACTCATGTCCCATTTGTGTGGAGTCAACTCTGTCATAAATGTCCCAGTGCTGTGGGGACATAAAATGGTCACTGTGAACAAACCTGAAATGGCTGCCTGGTGTTTGTAGACTAGATTCTCAGAGGAAGAGAGGCAGGGAGAGAAGACACAGATCGAGTGAATGAGAAATAGAGACTCTCAGACCAAGTGGGTGACTGAGAGCCAGAGAGTGAATAAAGGATATTGGTCACAGCACATGGGAAAACAAAGAGGCCATTTCACCCTCCCACCCTGTTTCCCCCAGAGTAATAGATACCCAGGAGTGAGTTACAGACTGCAATCTAATCGAGGAGGTCAGGGGGTTTATATATAGAATAATAGATACCCGGGAGTGAGTTACAGACTGGAATCTAATCGAGGGGTCTGTGGGGATTATATATAGAATAAAAGATAATCGGGAGTGGGTTACAGACTGGAATCTAGTCGAGGGGTCCAGGGGGTTTATATATAGAATAATAGATACCTGGGAGTGAGTTACAGACTGGAATCTAATCGAGGGCCTCGGGGGGTTTATATATAGAGTAATAGATACCCGGGAGTGAGTTACAGACTGGAATCTAATTGAAGTGTTTGTGGGGTTTATTTATACATTAATAGATACACGGGAGTGAATTATAGACTGGAATCTAATCAAGGGGTTCAGGGGGTTTATATAAAAAATAAAAGATACCCGGGAGTGAGTTACAGACTGGAATCTAATCGAGGGGTTCAGGGGGTTTATATATAGAATAATAGATACCCGGGAGTGAGTTACAGACTGGAATCTAATCGAGGGGTTCAGGGGGTTTATATATAGAATAATAGATACCCGGGAGTGAGTTACAGACTGGAATCTAATTGAAGTGTTTGTGGGGTTTATTTATACAATAATAGATACACGGGAGTGAATTATAGACTGGAATCTAATCGAGGGGTTCAGGGGGTTTATATAAAAAATAAAAGATACCCGGGAGTGAGTTACAGACTGGAATCTAATCGAGGGGTTCAGGGGGTTTATATAAAGAATAATAGATACCCGGGAGTGAGTTACAGACTGGAATCTAATCGAGGGTCTCAGGGGGTTTATATATACAATAATAGATACCCGGGAGTGAGTTACAGACTGGAATCTAATCGAGGGGTTCAGGGGGTTTATATAAAGAATAATAGATACCCGGGAGTGAGTTACAGACTGGAATCTAATCGAGGGGTTCAGGGGGTTTATATAAAGAATAATAGATACCCGGGAGTGAGTTACAGACTGGAATGTAATCGAGGGGTTCAGGGGGTTTATATATAGAATTATAGATACACGGGAGTGAGTAACAGAAGGAGGCCATTCAGCCCATCAAACTACTTTCCACACTCTGCAAGGAAAGTTTCACTGGTCTCACTCATCCGCCCTTTCCCCGAAACCCTGAAAATATTTTCCCTTCATCTTCACACCCAAATTTTCCTCAAAAGGGAGACTGGGGATGGTGGGGAGAGGGGGAGAGGGGGAGACTGATGTAGTGAGAGAGAGATAGAGAGAGAGAGAGAGAGGCAAAGGAGAGAGATGGCGAGAGAGAGACAGATTGAGATAGAGAAAGAGAGGCAAAACTCACCGAGAGAGAGACCGGGCGAGAGAGAGAGAGAGAGAGAGAGAGGCAGAGAGTGGCGGTGTGATGGAGTGAGAGAGAGACAGAGAAAGGCGAGGCGAGAAAGAGAGTGACAGAGAAAGAGCCCGTCAAGAGAGAGAACGAGTGTGAAAGAGAGACAGTGGCAGAGCGAGGGAGAGAGAGATTGACAAAGAGGCATGGTGATAGGGAGAGAGACAGGGGCGATAGAGAGAGGGTCAGAGAGTGACAGAGAGATAGAGTGAGAGACAGAGAGGGTAAAGGGCAGAGAGATGGGGTGAGAGAGTGAGAGAGAGAGACATAGCGACAGTGAGATGGGCTGAGAGAGAAAGAGAGCGAGGGCAAGAGACAGAAAAAGAGAGGTGACTGATTGAGTGAAAGAAAAATGGATGGGGTGACAGAGAGAGGCAGAGAGAAGGGAGTGAGTACCCAAAATAGAGATGGGGTGAGAGAGAGAATCAGAGAGACGAGTCGAGGGAAGGCGAAAGCGGTAGGGAGAGAGAGAGCAGACAAAATGGAGCGAGAACCATTCTCAATATTTAAAATGGGGGCAGATAACTTCTCCACCGTTAAAACGGAAGGAGATCACTTTTCCATATTTAAAATGGAACGAGATCCACCCTCCATCTTTAAAATGGAGGGAGATCCCTTCTCTATCTTTAAATTGGAGGGAGATCCCTTCTCCATCTCTAAAGTGGAGGGAGATCCCTCCTCCATTTTCAAAAGAGAGGAAGATCACTTCTCCATTTTTAAACTGGAGGGAGATCACTTCTCCATCTTTAAACTGGAGGGAGATCCCTTTTCCATCTTTAAACTGGAGGGAGATCCCTTTTCCATCTTTAAACGGGAGGGAGATCCCTTCTCCATTTATAAAATTGAGGGAGTGCCCTTCTCAATCTTTAAATTAGAGGGCGATGCCTTCCCTATCTTTAAAATGGAGGGAGATCCCTTCTCAAACTTTAAAATGGAGGGATATCCTTTCCCCAACTTTACCATGGAGGGAGATACATTCTCCATCTTTAAAATGTAGGGAGATCCCTTCTCTATCTTTAAATTGGAATGAGATCGCTTCCTCATCTTTAATTCGGAGGGAGATACCTGTGCCTCTGTCACGTTGAAAGTACTAATGTCCCATTTGTGAGGAGTCAACTCTGTCATAAATGTCCCAGTGCTGTGGGGACATAAAATGGTCACTGTGAACAAACCTGAAATGGCTGCCTGGTGTTTGGGGATTTTTCTTACAGAATCTGAGAGAGAGAGAGAGAGAGAGAGAGAAGACGCAGAACGAGGGAATATTAAAGAGAGAGACACAGAGTGAGAGGGGATGAAGAGGCAGACGATGAAAGATTGAGATCGATCATAGCTTTGGGACAGTTATGACTGAGATGATTTATGGCAAACTTGTGTCATTCTAACATTAAACTGTTAATAAATCGCGAGATACTGACACAGACACGGGCTTTGCAGCAGCAGAAAGATCGAGAATCATAGAAACCGGGAAATGAGTTACAGACTGGAATCTAATCGAGGGGTTCAGGGGGTTTATATATAGAATAATAGATATCCGGGAGTGAGTTACAGACTGGAATCTAATCGAGGGGTTTGTGGGGTTTATATATAGAATAATAGATACCTGGGAGTGAGTTACAGACTGGAATCTAATCGAGGGGTTCAGGGGGTTTATATATAGAATAATAGATACCCGGGAATGAGTTACAGACTGGAATCTAATCGAGGGGTTCAGGGGGTTTATATATAGAATAATAGATACCCGGGAGTGAGTTACAGACTGGAATCTAATCGAGGGGTTCAGCGGGTTTATATATAGAATAATAGATACCCGGGAGTGAGTTACAGACTGGAATCTAATCGAGGGGTTCAGGTGGTTTATATATAGAATAATAGATACCCGGGAGTGAGTTACAGACTGGAATCTAATCAAGGGGATCAGGGGGTTTATATATAGAATAATAGATACCCGGGAATGAGTTACAGACTGGAATCTAATCGAGGGGTTCAGGGGGTTTATATATACAATAATAGATACCCGGGAGTGAGTTACAGACTGGAATCTAATCGAGGGGTTCAGCGGGTTTATATATAGAATAATAGATACCCGGGAGTGAGTTACAGACTGGAATCTAATCGAGGGGTTTGTGGGGTTTATATATAGAATAATAGATACCCGGCAGTGAGAAAGAGTCTGGAATCTAATCGTTGGGTTTGTGGGGTTTATATATAGAATAATAGATACCCGGGAGTCAGTTACAGACTGGAATCTAATCGAAGTGTTCAGGGGGTTTAAATATAGAATAATGGATACCTGGGAGTGAGTTACAGACTGGAATCTAATCGAGGGGTTCAGGGGGTTCTTGTACAGAATAATAGAGACCCGGGAGTGAGTTACAGACTGGAATCTAATCGAGGGGTTCAGGGGGTTTATATATAGAATAATAGATACCCAGGAGTGAGTTACAGACTGGAATCTAATCGAGGGGTTCAGGGGGTTTATGTATAGAATAATATATACCCGGGAGTGAGTTACAGTCTGGAATCTAATCGAGGGGTTCAGGGGGTTTATATATAGAATAATAGATACCCGGGAGTGAGTTACAGTCTGGAATCTAATCGAGGGGTTCAGGGGGTTTATATATAGAATAATAGATACCCGGGAGTGAGTTACAGACTGGAATCTAATCGAGGGGTTCAGGGGGTTTATGTGTAGAATAATACATATCTGGGATTAAGTTACAGACTGGAATCATGAACCGTTGAAAATATCATTTTTCTTGTGATGTGCTGAAGTACAGGTTACAGAGCCTGATTCATGGAATGTGTAGTGTGAGTTTTTAACCAGCTTTATCCCAAATATCAAATTGAATTTCTCATTGGAACTGTTTAATGTTTCCTTAGTTTTGACACAAATGGACAGGGAGTCTTTGGACCCTCACTGTTTGCAGCTTTTCACCATTTAAAATGAAATGTGTTCCATTCTTATTAAACTCAGCAGCCACACACTTGCCTACAATGAAATCATTTTAAATATTTCACCCATTCACTTAAAGCGTTCATATCTCTTTGGAATTTGAAGTGCAGGTTACAGATTGGATTGGAACTTTCTGCTTTCTGAAACATTAACCAAGTTTCACGGAGTAAAACATTAAAACTGACATTCTGAAACAGGAGAGGGCCCCACAACTTCAATTCTGTGATTCTCTGGCATCTCATGATCTGTATCTTACAATATCTCTGCCCCCTTCATGTCTCTGAAGACTTGGAAAGTGATTCAGACATTGGGGAACCATTTCATTGTCTCGGGACATTTCCTCTGAAGCATTTCATTGTCTTGGGACATTTAAAGTAAACGATTCCTTCAAAGGACATCATTAAAATTCACTGTTTAATCATCCAAAACCTGTTGTCCATTCAGACTCCCTGGCCCTACACCCTACTGTTTCAAAGGTAACTTACATTTCACAATGTAGGAATGTGTGAATGCAAACACTTACTTCACACGTTTCCACAATACTAATGCTCACACAATTCAGGATGAAATTTTCAAGACAACATTCATCAACTGACAGATTTCCAGCTCCAAATGGAAGCTTCAAGATACAGAAAGTGACACAGAAATGAAACCTCCGATTTATCTGAATCTGCATCCGTTATTGGACAGCGCAGGGTTTAGATAGGAATTAAAGTTGTTATTAAATTGTCCCCATCAAACACTCCCAGGTCAGGTACAGCACGGGGGTCGATACAGGATAACCCTTCCTCAACACTTGGGTTATGAGATTTAAAAGCCTCATTCACCTTTGAATTCGAGTTGCAATTAAAAAGTGTTCAAATTAAAAGTTCATCAGCTGTAGAAAAGGGTAAAGCTCCAAATACTTTTCAACATGCCTGGGTATAAAAAACATTATCCTGTGACATATCCTTTTCCCCATCTTTAAAATGGAGACAGATCCCTTCTCCATCTTTACCACTGTTATCCACTCTCTTCATTTCCATTATTAACTTGAAGCGTTTGAACAAATCACCCCTCAACCTCAATATAGTGTTTCAGAGAGAAGCTTTGACTACAATGTTCATCAAACACTCCCAACCCTATTACAGTATGGGGTTCGATACAGAGTCAAATTCAAAAAATTGGTACATTGGTGACAGGGGGAGAGACAGAGTGAAGGTTTTGGGAAAGGGATGAAGGGGGGATGTGGTGAAAATCTTTTTAAATCAGCGAGTGGTGATGACCTGGAACCCGTGGACAATGCGGTGTTTTGGAGATGAGTGTTTGATCAGTGTCTCAGTGTCTCCATAGCTGTGTCTCTGTCACGTTTTAAGTACCAACGTCACATTCCTGAGGAGTCAACTCTGTCAGAAATGTCCCAGTGCGGTGGGGACATATTGTAGCCACTGTGAACAAACCTAAGAGGCTGACTGGTGTGTGTGTAATTTATCCAGATTCTGAGAGAGAGGAAGAGAGAGAGATAGACAGACCGAGCAAGTGAGAAGAGAGAGACACAGATCGAGAGAGAGACCGAGAGACAGAGATTGAAGGAAGGATATTTATCATAGCACATGGGAAGGGTAAGATTCCATTTCTCCCAACACCCTGTTTCCGACATTCAATGAGATCCTGGCTGATCTCTGATCTAACTCCATATCTCTTTACCCCTGTTTCTAACAAAAATCTATCAGCCTCAGATTGAAACATTAACAAGAGACTTTGCGTCAATTGCCTTTTGCAGAGATTGCTTCAAACTAAAACTTTGGCTACACTGTTCATCAAACACTCCCAACCCAAATACAGGATGGGGTTCGAAACAGAGTCAAATTCCATTTGCTATGAGCAAGAAATTTTTAATTGTGGATTTTTATTTTTAATTTTAGGCTATCAGGACTGAAATTGTACGGCATCCCAGTGTGAGATTTAAACTCCTGTTTATTTCAATCTTTAGCTCAGGGATTCACATTAAAACATGCAGAGAATTGATACCTTCCTCATACAGTTGTCTGTTTGTTTCAGTGTTTGTATATTCTCTCTTTCTCTTGTGTTTTCACTTGTCTGAAGAAATTGAATTGTTGACATTGGATAATCATCCCTTTCCCAAGAAAATGTAAACTCCTGTGAACCTGCAACAGACACAATCTAATGCAGTGAACAAAATACTGCACCTTTATTCATCAATCCCATTTCCTATCTCTGTAGAAACTCCCTTCCACTGACAGATTCTGAGCTCCAAACTCAATCTCAGAAACCACCACAGTAAAGTGACTGCTTATTTTAAACAGTGAAACTGAACTATTTGAAGTTCTGACTCAGTCACTGAATCACAGAAATTTTGACTCTGTGGGATGAAAATTATCAGAATAACTTTGCAACATACAGGTAACCTGTAATGACAGAAGGATACTGGTCTGTTCAAAAGGGATTCGATAAGATGCCACACGAAGTTTGTTACTCAGGACAAGAGCTCATACATTGCCCTAATCTCCCCCCTCAGTTCCTCTCAGGATCTGACAATTTGATCAATTCACCACTGATGCTACTAAATTTCAGGGAATACAACCCGAGTTTGTGCAATCTCACTTTGTAATTTAACCCTTGGAATCCAGGTCTCATTCTGCAAAACTGCGATGCACTCAAACTGTCTAAACTGTCCGTGGAGTGTCGGATTAACCCGGGTCACTCACATACACCCAGGTCAGGCTCTAGACTCACCTGTCTCCCTCACTGAGACGCTCCAGTATCACTTTCCTTATTGTAGTCGGATGCCACGTTGGGAGCAGGACAGGTAGACGGGATTAGGATGACTGCTCATGTGGAGGGTAAACACCAGGAATCTATCAGAGAATCAGCACAGACCAGGGAAAATCAAACAAGGAAACTCATGTTCAATTTGTGAGCCTGTATATGTGGATTGTTTTTGTTTTTGGCGAGAATTTTACCAACAAACACTCCCAGAGATGATGCAGCAGGGGTTAGATACAGAGTAAAGCTCCTTTTATACTGTCCCCATCAAACATTCCCAGGACAGGTACAGCACGGGTTTAAATACAGAGTAAAGCTCCCTCTATACTGTGCCCATCAAACACTCTCAAGCCAGGTACACCCCGGGTTAGATACAGAGTAAAGGTCCCTCTATACTGTGCCCATCAAACAATCCCAGGACAGGTACAGCACGGGTTTAAATACAGAGTAAATCTCCCTCTATACTGTCCCCATCAAACACTCCCAGGATAGGTACAGCACGGGGTTAGATACAGAGTAAAGCTCCCTCTAAACTGTCCCCATCAAACACTCCCAGGACAGGTACAGCACGGGGTTAGATGCAGAGTAAAGCTCCCTCTATACTGTCCCCATCAAACACTCCCAGGACAGGTACAGCACGGGGTTACATACAGAGTAAAGCTCCCTCTATACTGTGCCCATCTAACAGTCCCAGGGCAGGTAGAGCACAGGGTTAGATACAGAGTAAAGCTCCCTCAAAACTGTGCCCATCAATCACTCTCAGGACAGGTAGAGCACATTTTTAGATACAGAGTAAAGCTCCCTCAAAACTGTGCCCATAAAACACTCCCAGGACAGGTACAGCACACGGTTAGATAGAGAGTAAATCTCCCTCTATACTGTCACCATCAAACACTCCCAGGGCAGGTACAGCATAAGTTAGATAGAGAGTAAAGCTCCCTCTATACTGTGCCCATAAAACACTCCCAGGGCAGGTACAGCACGGGGTTAGATACAGAGTAAAGCTCCCTCTATACTGTCCCCATCAAACACTCCCAGGACAGGTACAGCAAGGGGTTAGATACAGAGTACAGCTCCCTCTACACTGTCCCCAACAAACACTCCCAGGGCAGGTACAGCACACGGTTAGATAGAGAGTAAAGCTCCCTCTATACTGTGCCCATCAAACACTCCCAGTGCAGGTACAGCACTGGGTTAGATACAGAGTAAAGCTCCCTCTCTACTGTGCCCATCAAACACTCCCAGGACAGGTACAGCATGCGGTTAGACACAGAGTGAAGCTCCTTCTATAATGTGACCATCAAAAACTCCCAGTGCAGGTACAGCACGGGGTTAGGTACAGAGTAAGGCTCCTTCTATAGTGTGCCCATCAAACACTCCCAGGAGAGGTACAGCATGGGGTTAATACAGAGTAAATCTCCATTATACTGTCCCGATCAAACACACCCAGGACAGATACAGCATGGGATTAATACCGAGTAAATCTCCATCTAAACTGTCCAGATCAAACACACTCAGGACAGGTACAGCATGGGGTTAGATACAGAGTAAAGCTCCCTCTACACTGTGCCCTTAAAACACTCCCAGGGCAGATAGAGCAAGGAGTTAGATATAGAGATTAGCTCCCTCTATACTCTCCTCATCAAACAGTTCCAGGACAGGTACAGCACGGGGTTAGATACAGAGTAAAGCTCCCTCTATACTGTCCCCATCAAACACTCCCAGGGCAGGTACAGCACGGGGTTAGATACAGAGTAAAGCTCCCTCTACACTGTCCCTATCAAACATTCCCAGGACAGGTACAGCACGGGGTTAGATACAGAGTAAAGCTCCCTCTTCACTGTCCCCATCAAACACTCCCAGGACAGGTACAGCATGGGGTTAATACCGAGTAAATCTCCATCTATACTGTCCCGATCAAACACACCCAGGACAGGTACAGCATGGGGTTAATACAGAGTAAAGCTCCCTCTACACTGTGCCCTTAAAACACTCCCAGGGCAAATAAAGCAAGGAGTTAGATATAGAGATTAGCTCCCTCTATACTCTCCCCATCAAACACTTCCAGGACAGGTACAGCACGGGGTTAGATACAGAGTAAAGCTCCCTCTATACTGTCCCTATCAAACATTCCCAGGACAGGTACAGCACGGGGTTAGATACAGAGTAAAGCTCCCTCTACACTGTCCCCATCAAACACTCCCAGGACAGGTACAGCACGGGGTTAGATACAGAGTAAATCTCCCAGTATACTGTGCCCATCAAACACTCCCAGGACAGGTACAGCACGGGGTTAGATACAGAGTAAAGCTCCCAGTATACTGTGCCCATCAAACACTCCCAGGACAGGTACAGCACGGGGTTAGATACAGAGTAAAGCTCCCAGTATACTGTGCCCATCAAACACTCCCAGGACAGGTACAGCACGGGGTTAGATACAGAGTAAAGCTCCCAGTATACTGTGCCCATCAAACACTCCCAGGACAGGTACAGCACGGGGTTAGATACAGAGTAAAGCTCCCTCTATACTGTCCCCATCAAACACTCCCAGGATAGGTACAGCACGGGGTTAGATACAGAGTAAAGCTCCCTCTAAACTGTCCCCATCAAACACTCCCAGGACAGGTACAGCACAGGGTTAGATGCAGAGTAAAGCTCCCTCTATACTGTCCCCATCAAACACTCCCAGGACAGGTACAGCACGGGGTTACATACAGAGTAAAGCTCCCTCTATACTGTGCCCATCTAACAGTCCCAGGGCAGGTAGAGCACAGGGTTAGATACAGAGTAAAGCTCCCTCAAAACTGTGCCCATCAATCACTCTCAGGACAGGTAGAGCACATTTTTAGATACAGAGTAAAGCTCCCTCAAAACTGTGCCCATAAAACACTCCCAGGACAGGTACAGCACACGGTTAGATAGAGAGTAAATCTCCCTCTATACTGTCACCATCAAACACTCCCAGGGCAGGTACAGCATAAGTTAGATAGAGAGTAAAGCTCCCTCTATACTGTGCCCATAAAACACTCCCAGGGCAGGTACAGCACGGGGTTAGATACAGAGTAAAGCTCCCTCTATACTGTCCCCATCAAACACTCCCAGGACAGGTACAGCAAGGGGTTAGATACAGAGTACAGCTCCCTCTACACTGTCCCCAACAAACACTCCCAGGGCAGGTACAGCACACGGTTAGATAGAGAGTAAAGCTCCCTCTATACTGTGCCCATCAAACACTCCCAGTGCAGGTACAGCACTGGGTTAGATACAGAGTAAAGCTCCCTCTCTACTGTGCCCATCAAACACTCCCAGGACAGGTACAGCATGCGGTTAGACACAGAGTGAAGCTCCTTCTATAATGTGACCATCAAAAACTCCCAGTGCAGGTACAGCACGGGGTTAGGTACAGAGTAAGGCTCCTTCTATAGTGTGCCCATCAAACACTCCCAGGAGAGGTACAGCATGGGGTTAATACAGAGTAAATCTCCATTATACTGTCCCGATCAAACACACCCAGGACAGATACAGCATGGGATTAATACCGAGTAAATCTCCATCTAAACTGTCCAGATCAAACACACTCAGGACAGGTACAGCATGGGGTTAGATACAGAGTAAAGCTCCCTCTACACTGTGCCCTTAAAACACTCCCAGGGCAGATAGAGCAAGGAGTTAGATATAGAGATTAGCTCCCTCTATACTCTCCTCATCAAACAGTTCCAGGACAGGTACAGCACGGGGTTAGATACAGAGTAAAGCTCCCTCTATACTGTCCCCATCAAACACTCCCAGGGCAGGTACAGCACGGGGTTAGATACAGAGTAAAGCTCCCTCTACACTGTCCCTATCAAACATTCCCAGGACAGGTACAGCACGGGGTTAGATACAGAGTAAAGCTCCCTCTTCACTGTCCCCATCAAACACTCCCAGGACAGGTACAGCATGGGGTTAATACCGAGTAAATCTCCATCTATACTGTCCCGATCAAACACACCCAGGACAGGTACAGCATGGGGTTAATACAGAGTAAAGCTCCCTCTACACTGTGCCCTTAAAACACTCCCAGGGCAAATAAAGCAAGGAGTTAGATATAGAGATTAGCTCCCTCTATACTCTCCCCATCAAACACTTCCAGGACAGGTACAGCACGGGGTTAGATACAGAGTAAAGCTCCCTCTATACTGTCCCTATCAAACATTCCCAGGACAGGTACAGCACGGGGTTAGATACAGAGTAAAGCTCCCTCTACACTGTCCCCATCAAACACTCCCAGGACAGGTACAGCACGGGGTTAGATACAGAGTAAATCTCCCAGTATACTGTGCCCATCAAACACTCCCAGGACAGGTACAGCACGGGGTTAGATACAGAGTAAAGCTCCCAGTATACTGTGCCCATCAAACACTCCCAGGACAGGTACAGCACGGGGTTAGATACAGAGTAAAGCTCCCAGTATACTGTGCCCATCAAACACTCCCAGGACAGGTACAGCACGGGGTTAGATACAGAGTAAAGCTCCCAGTATACTGTGCCCATCAAACACTCCCAGGACAGGTACAGCACGGGGTTAGATACAGAGTAAAGCTCCCTCTATACTGTCCCCATCAAACATTCCCAGGACAGGTACAGCACGGGGTTAGATACAGAGTAAATCTCCCTCTATATTGTCCCCATCAAACACTCCCAGGGCAGGTACAGCACAGGGTTAGATACAGAGTAAAGCTCCCTCTATACTCTCCCCATCAAACACTCCCGGGACAGGTACAGCACGGGGTTAGATACAGAGTAAAGCTCCCACTACACTGTCCCCATCAAACACTCCCAGGACAGGTACAGCACGGGGTTAGATACAGAGTAAAGCTCCCTCTATACTGTCCCCATCAAACACACCCAGGACAGGTACAGCATGGGGTTAGATACAGAGTAAAGCTCCCACTACACTGACCCCATCAAACACTCCCAGGACAGGTACAGCACGGGGTTAGATACAGAGTAAAGCTCCCTCTACACTGACCCCTCAAACACTCCCAGGACAGGTACAGCACGGGGCATAATATGGAATAAAGCTCGCTCCATCCTGACCCATCAGCACTCCCAGAACAAAGAGGCTGAGAAATGGGTTGAGAAGGGATCTCCATCCTCTCTCACCATCTCTCTCTCATCCAAAATTGGAGAGAGTACGGGAAAGAGAGAGCATGGGGGTTGTTGGGAGTTATGGTGCAGAGAGAGTTTGGGGTTTGGGAGAGAATGCGTTGTGGGGGGAGAGCAGAGAGGGTGTGGGCCAGGTTGATGAGCGGAGAGAGAGTGTGTGTGAGGGACAGAGATTGTATGTGTGAGAGAGAGATGTTGTGTGTGCTTGGGAGAGTGTGTCTGGGAGAGGTAGAGTGTGAACATGATTGTGTGAGAGTGAGCTTGTGGGTGATTGAGTGTGAGACGGATGGTGTGTGAGAGGGATTGCGTATGAGAGGGATTGTGTGTGAGAGGGATTGCGTATGAGAGGGATTGTGTGTGAGAGGGATTGTGTGTGAGAGGGATTGTCTGTGAGAGGGATTGTGTGTGAGAGGTTGTGTGTGAGAGTGATTGTGTGTGAGAGGGATTGTGTGTGAGAGGGATTGTGTGTGAGAGGGATTGCGTATGAGAGGGATTGTGTGTGAGAGGTTGTGTGTGAGAGGGATTGTGTGTGAGAGGGATTGTGTGTGAGAGGTATTGTGTGTTAGAGGGATTGTGTGTGGGAGGGACTGTGAGTGAGAGGGATTGTGTGTGAGAGGGATTGTGTGTGAGAGGCGTGGTGTGTGAGAGCGATTGTGTGTGAGAGTGATTGTGTGTGAGAGGGATTGTGTGTGAGAGGGATTGTGTGTGAGAGGGATTGTGTGTGAGAGGGATTGTGTGTGAGAGGGATTGTGTGTGAGAGGGATTGTGTGTGAGAGGGATTGTGTGTGAGAGGGATTGTGTGTGAGAGGAATTGTGTGTGAGAGGGATTGCGTGTGAGAGGGATTGTATGTGAGAGGGATTGCGTGTGAGAGGGATTGCATGTGAGAGCAAGTGTGAGAGGGATTGTGTGTGAGTGTGATCGCATGTATGAGGGATTGCATGTAATAGGGATTGTGTGTGAGAGCGATTGCGTGTGGTAGGGATTGAATGTGAGAGGGATTGTGTGTGAGAGGGATTGTGTGTGAGAGCGATTGCGTGTGGTAGGGATTGAATGTGAGAGGGTCTGTGTGTGAGAGGGATTGTGTGTGGCAGGGATTGTGTGTGAGAGGTATTGTGTGTGAGAGGGATTGTGTGTGAGAGGGACTGTGTGTGAGAGGGATTGTGTGTGAGAGGGATTGTGTGTGAGAGCGATTGCGTGTGGTAGGGATTGAATGTGAGAGGGTCTGTGTATGAGAGGGATTGTGTGTGGCAGGGATTGTGTGTGAGAGGGATTGTGTGTGGCAGGGATTGTGTTTGAGAGGGATTGTGTGTGAGAGGTTTTCTGTGAGATGGATTGTGTCTGAGAGCGATTGTGTGTGAGAGGGGTTGCGTGTGAGAGATATTGCATGTAAGATCAAGCGTGAGAGAGATTGTGTGTGAGAGGGATTTTGGGTGAGGGAGATTGTGTGTGAGAGGGATTTTGTGTGAGAGGGATTGTCTGTAAGAGGGATTGTGTGTGAGAGGAATTGTTGTGAGAGATATTGTTGTGAGAGGGATTGCGTATGAGAGGTATTATATGTGAGAGCATGTGTGAGAGGGATTGTGTGTGAGAGGGATTGTGTGTGAGAGGGATTTTATGTTAAAGATTATGTCTGAGAGGGAACAGGTGTGAGAGGAATTGTCTGTGAGATTGTTTTGGAGACTGTGTGTGTGAGATTGCTGGAGTAAATTTGAGAGATAGAGAGTGGGTTTGTGTATCAGAACATAAGTGTTTGTGAGAGTGTGTTGACCTGTTTGTGAGAGAGGGAGGGAGCGATGCGTGTGTATGTGTGTTTTGTATGTGTGTTTGTGAAAGGGGGAGAGAGAGAATGTGTCTGTGTGTGTGTGAAAGAGAGAAATATCTGTGAGTGTGAATGTGTGTGGGAGGATATGTTAGTGTATTTATGTGTGTGTGCCTGCATGTATGAGAAAGTATGTAGCTGTGCAAGTGTGTGCTTGTGTTTGTGTTTATGTGAGAAAGGATGTATATATGTGTGTGTTTGTGAGAGAGCTTGCATGTGTGTGAGTTGGTGTGTGTGTGTGTGTGTGAGTTGGTGTGTGTGTGTGTGTGTGTGTTTGTGTGTGTGTCTGTTTGTGCGTATGAGAAAGAATATATCTGTGTGGGTGTATGTGTAAGAAAAAATGTATGTGGTATGTGCTTTGTGTGTGAGTAAGAATATATGTGTGTGTGAATGTGTGTGTGAGGTTGTGTGTGTTTGTGTGTATGAGAAAGAATATATCTGTGAGTGTGTGAGTGAATGGGTGAGATAGAGAATCAGTGTCTGTAAGAGAGAGGATGTGTGTGTGTTTGAGAATGCATCTGTGTGATTGTGACTATGTCTGTGTGAGCATGTGTATGAGAAAGAATATGTCTTTGTGAGTGTGTGTGAGAGAGAGAGTGTGTGTATGAGAAATAATATATTTGCGTGGTGTGAGTGTGAGAGAGAGAATGTGTGTGTGTGTGTGTGTGTGTGTGTGAAATAGAGAATATATGTGCGTGAGCGTGTCTGTGTGTGAGAGGGTATGTGTGTGTGTCTGCGTGTATGAGAAAGAATATATCTGTGCAATTGTGTGTTTGTGTGTTTGAGAGTGTTTGTGTCCAAATTGAAATGTAGGGAGATCCGTTCCCCATCTTTAAAATGGAGGGAGATCCCTTCCCCATCTTTAAAATGGAGGGAGATCCCTTCCCCATCTTTAAAATGGAGGGAGATCCCTTCCCCTTCTTTAAAATGAATGGATATCCCATCTCCTTCTTTAAATAGGAGGGAGATCCCTTCCCCTTCTATAAAATGGAGGGAGATTACTTCTCCATTTTTAAAATGGAGGGAGATCCCTTCTTCATCTTTAAAATGCAGGGAGATCCCTTCTCCATGGTTGGTGTGAGAGGGAGAGAGAGTGGGGGTGAGAGGGAGAGAGCGTTTGGGTGAGAGGGAAAGAGGGTTGGGGTGAGAGGGAGAGAGGGTTGTGATGTTAGGGTAAGAGGGTTGGGTGAGAGGGAGAGAGGGTTGTGTTGTTAGGGAGAGAGGGTTGGAGTGAGAGGGATAGAGGGTTGGGGTGTTAGGGAGAGAGGGTTGGGGTGTTAGGGAGAGAGGGTTGGGGTGTTAGGGAGAGAGGGTTGGGGTGTTAGGGAGAGAGGGTTGGGGTGTTAGGGAGAGAGGGTTGGGGTGTTAGGGAGAGAGGGTTGGGGTGTTAGGGAGAGAGGGTTGGGGTGTTAGGGAGAGAGGGTTGGGGTGTTAGGGAGAGAGGGTTGGGGTGTTAGGTAGAGAGGGTTGGGGGTGTTAGGGAGAGAGGGTTGGGGGTGTTAGGGAGAGAGGGTTGGGGTGAGAGGGAGAGAGGGTTGGGGTGTTAGGGAGAGAGGGTTGGGGTGTTAGGGAGAGAGGGTTGGGGTGTTAGGGAGAGAGGGTTGGGGTGTTAGGGAGAGAGGGTTGGGGTGTCAGGTAGAGTAGGTTTGGGTGTTAGGGAGAGAGGGTTGGGGTGTTAGGGAGAGAGGGTTGGGGTGAGAGGGAGAGAGGTTTGGGGTGTTAGGTAGAGTAGGTTTGGGTGAGAGGGAGAGAGGGTTGGGGTGTTAGGGAGAGAGGGTTGGGGTGAGAGGGAGAGAGGGTTGGGGGTGTTAGGTAGAGTAGGTTTGGGTGAGAGGGAGAGAGGGTTGGGGTGTTAGGGAGAGAGGGTTGGGGTGTTAGGGAGAGAGGGTTGGGGTGTTAGGGAGAGAGGGTTGGGGTGTTAGGGAGAGAAGGTTTGGGTGAGAGGGAGAGAGGGTTGGAGTGTTAGGGAGAGAGGGTTGGGGTGTTAGGGAGAGAGGGTTGGGGTGTTAGGGAGAGTAGGTTTGGGTGAGAGGGAGAGAGGGTTGGGGTGTTAGGTAGAGTAGGTTTGGGTGAGAGGGAGAGAGGGTTGGGGTGTTAGGGAGAGAGGGTTGGGGGTGTTAGGGAGAGAGGGTTGGGGTGTTAGGGAGAGAGGGTTGGGGTGTTAGGGAGAGAGGGTTGGGGTGTTAGGGAGAGAGGGTTGGGGTGTTAGGTAGAGTAGGTTTGGGTGAGAGGGAGAGAGGGTTGGGGTGTTAGGGAGAGAGGGTTGGGGTGTTAGGGAGAGAGGGTTGGGGTGTTAGGGAGAGAGGGTTGGGGTGTTAGGGAGAGAGGGTTGGGGTGTTAGGGAGAGAGGGTTGGGGTGTTAGGGAGAGAGGGTTGGGGTGTTAGGGAGAGAGGGTTGGGGTGTTAGGGAGAGTGGGTTGGGGTGAGAGGGAGAGCGGGTTGGGGTGTTAGGGAGA